>CM042962.1:16012835-16305335 GCA_023678885.1 Pogostemon cablin | reverse complement strand
ACCAAGGTCGAACCAACCTGTTCGCGACCTTCTGTTTTTGTTGAAGTCGGGTTCGACCAAGACCTACCTGGTTCGACCAACCCTGTTGGTCGAACCGACCTATCCGGGACATGCCATACTTTCTGAAGCACGGTTCGACCACTACACACCGGGTTCAACCAGCACTCATGGTCGAACCGAGGTCGAACCACCTCGTCCAGTATCATTTTTCATGCAGAATGCCTTACCTGATGTTGATGTTACTCCAGTGCCATCCCAAGGTTAGAATACTGAGCTTAGAGTGTAAAAGAAGTGGGAAAGAGCAAAGAGGTTGAGAGCCGAGAAGCTTAGACTGCTGATGGACAATGAAGATGTGATTTTCTCTCTTGATCAAGCAATGAAGATGCCCATGGAGACTCAATCATGCAAGAGCATAGATGTGGTTTCTAACTTGTTTAATCTATACTATTAATAGAGTCGAGCTTGAGCTTGTTCTTGATTGATGTATATTACATTTTGTATACTAGAGGACTTCATTTGAGCATTTTGCTTTTCACTTGAAATTGAATTGATCTATTCCACAATGTTATTGTCAATTCTTTATCATTCAGTTTGGTTATAAATATTTGAGAAGTAATGTGAACATGCATGATTCATTGACAAACTAAAGCTTGTTCATTCACTCCTTGTCAAGTGAAGTTAAATTCCTTGTAGTAAACTCAACACAAAGTGTCTCTACTTCATTTTTGTCTATTGTTAAATTGTAGTAGTCTCACTTTTTTCCATATATTTGTAGGGTGGAATCTAGAAAGCCAGAGCAATATTCATCTGCTGCACCATTAGCTCGTAAGTCATAACATTCATATTTTTAAAATGAAATCCTGTAAGTGAGGCAGAGTAGCAAGGAAACCAAGTTTATGTGTCTTAAGGAGTGGAAAGATGGTACTTGAGCTAAAATTAGCATTAAACCTCTAAATATAATGACAAATTGGTATAACTTCATGTTTCCATGTGGCCTTGACAGCAAGTATATTGCATTCAGGTGTTATCATTACAATTTCATGGTATTAATAATACATGATTACAGCTAATTATTAATACATGATTTTTTCTTCCTTTTTGGTACATATGATTTTGGTGTTATCTCTCTAATCACTTACTAGCTAGCATTGACAGTGTGAAGAAGATTACTCATTCTATCTAAAAGCTAACAGGTTTGTGATTCTCTATTCTTAATGGCTCTGCACTACCTATACATACTAGCAACAAATAATAGTATTCTTATTTATTTTATGTCATTCAATAAGCTGAAGGTATGGGACCACTCTCCGCTACAGCCATCCAAACAGATAGTGGATTGGGAGTAAAAGTCTTCTCTCTATCTTGTTATATGCTTCTACTTTAGCTTTCTTTGATATTTAATTGAAGTATTATGCTTTTGAATTTAGTCTAATACGAAGTTGTCTTTATAGTTTCCTCTCAATTTCTTTGATGTTGCTGCATGTTCAACGGTGTCTATTTCCTGCTCAGATATATTATGTGCTTCCATAGCTCAAACTGCTCTCCCGAATGCTTCGGTAAAGGTAATCAATGTGGTTATTCATTTCAATGTGGAGATGGGCGTGACACTGCTGATTTTCATGTATTTGATCTCCTTCATTTTAACTCAATTTTGGGCACCTCTCTCATAGCATTCTTTTGTGCCTATCATTGGGTAAGTTGTTATGCTCTTATGGTGACTGTCTCTGCAGGCATGTTTTTATATTGATTATTTTTTATAAGCATTGACTCAACCAATTCATTGTAGAATGCTACTGTTGAGCTGTAAAATTTTAAAAAATAAATAGTGTTTAATCTTGTCATTTTCTTTCTCATATTTATTTAAGCTTTTTAATGATAGAATATACATGTCTTGATTTTTAGAAACACGTGGAGTACCTCTCTATTTGGCGACTTAACTATATCAGATTGAGAAGTTGATGGAATAATTGGCTGGCTAGCAGAAGTGACTGAACTCTTCTTCTTCTTTTTTTTCCAGAGTGTAAATAAATGGAACACTTCTACTTTTTTTTACCTTTGGGTGGAGGTTTTCCTTCTCATTTTGAGGGGTTTGAGATAGAATAATTTTTCTATTTTAGTGAATACTATAGTATTTAGTATGTGGAAATTTTAAGAATTTTGAATATTTTGAATGAGTTTAATATTTTGTTTTTGCTACGAGTTAAAATTAAGTGATTATTTTTATAGGCAGGAAATGAAATATAATACCCATTTTTAAAATTTTAGAAAATATATTATTCGTATTTAGTGGCAAACAAAGTAATTTCATCACAAATTTTGTAATAAAATATTTTTTTATAATATTATGTTGAAAAAAAATTACGATGAAAATAAAAAAATTCGTTGCAATTTGCAACAGCAAGTAAAATTTCGTAACCAAATATTTGTAGTGAAATATATCAATTTTGTAGCAATTGTTTGCAGCAAAAATTCAAATTTTGGCGCTAATTTTGGCGGCTTTGTATAGCTATTCGTAGCAAATGCTAGCGATGCAATAAAAAGTTTGTCGTTAATATTTTGCGATGAAGTTATAAAATTTTGTAGCAAAATTTTGCGATAAATTTTATAATTATTGTCGCTAAATATTTGCTACTAAATAAATCAATATGTGGCAAAATTTAGCTGAAAATTTTTTAATTCGCCGCTAAATAAATTGCGACGGTCATATTCTCACCAAATTTAGCGACAAAAAATTTCATCGCTAAAATGAATTAGCGACGAAATACACTACTTTAGCGACGAAATATTTCGCAGCTAAATCACCGTTTTCTTGTAGTGTTATAGTTACGCTTGTACTTGAATTTAATTTGAGCGTAAACACCTTAACCCATAAGTGTTCATCTTTTACACTTGAGTGCGAGTGATATATACTTCCCGTGAGAACATGTGAATGGAGCATTTGAATTGGTGGTGATTGTTTTATCTTGTATGCTATGAATTGATTATTATATGTAATGAGAGTTGCATGACCTAAGTTAAGGAAAATTGTATTTTGAAGAGGGTATTGATCATAGTCCTTATTTTCCCGCTAATTTTCTAACTCTCTTTCTCTTTATTTTTATTTTGTTGCCTCGGGACGAGCAACGGGTAAGTTTGGGGGATTGATGAGAATGAAAATAAGCGTGTTTGAGTGTCCAATTTAACACCTTTTGATGGGAATTGTTGTTATATATTAGCACAAGTATCTTATATTCGATATATGTGAGAAAAATGTGCACTTGAGGTGTTTTATTGCATTTTAGGTTGAAAAAGGATCAAAAGTGCAAAGTTTGAGAAAAGCTACAACTTGTGCTAGAATGCTGAAAAACGCACGCCCAACTTATGTAATTTTTCTGTGTAGGTGTAGAGCTCAAAAGTAGAAGTTTAATACATGGTTGGAAAGCCACAGAAGAGAGAGTCATTTTGGCGTAAGAACACCCCAATTGGATTCCAAACGAGAAAGTTATGATCAAAATGGTGACGTGACGCAAGCTGTGTCAAATAGAACGGTTGTGCCACTTTGCATGACTTGTTACACATACAATTGTTGGAGTTTCTGTGAGTTCTTTACATGTATAGAAAGCCAAGGAAGAGTGGATCGCGTTAACGTAAGAATCACTCAAATGGGAGCTCGGATGTAGAAGTTATACGCAGAACAGTGAGACTACGCAAGCTGGTTCTATGTGGTTCGACCACGACAGCTCTGGTTCGACCATCCATGAAGGTCAAACCATGGTCGAACCATATGTCTAAAACTATATTAAATCGCCGATTTTGATTCGACCATGGTTTGACCAAGCCCATAGGTCGAACCAAATGCCTGAGACAGCTCCAGATCCGTATTTTTATACCCCCGGTGCGTGTATGTGTGTGTTTTGACGTGAAAAAGCCCATCTAAAGTCCATAAGGAGAGCTTACAAGTATAAAAGGGGATGTAGATCACACCAAGAAGGAATATAGAACGCGACACAATCATCCTACACCCCACAAAGAGGGATCACCCCCAACCATCATCCACATCCTTTCCTCCATCCGTCCATCACTGTGAAGATTTGTTTGTGGAATTAAGAGGAGAACCAAGAGGAGGATTCAAGACGGAGAAGGACGCGACGACTCCCGCATCTAGGGTTTTATTCGTATCCTAATTTATCTTGTACTTTCTGGACTACGGGTAAGATCTATCCAACCCCCATGATTGTTCTTCGCAACATCATGGGCTAGAACCGTTTTGGTAGATCTAGGGTTTGTAGATTTTATGAATTAATAAAACTCTCTTGTGTGCCCTCCGTACAACACTACTTGTGGAATGATTTTATATATGATTGTGCTTTCTTAATCCATATTCACGGTCATTTTGTGCATCTTCAATTGGTATTAGAGTCTGAATATATATCTTGGTTGTAGATTGAGTGCATTCACCTGAACAGGATTCCATGTTATGATTCTAAGTGAGGGGACTCCGAAACTTTATTAGAACTATCATATATGAATGTTTATTAATTAAATTGAATTTGGGTTAGTAAGCAGGATAAAGAAGGTAGTTTTATAGTACCTATAAAGGGAGATCATATCGGGTTAGGTTCCAAACGTGGGAAATAATAATTACTGATAGTATCTAGAAAGGGGGTGAAATTATGTCTCTTGCTCCGATGTTATTCACACGAGTTACACGCTATTTACTTGTGTCTATAGAGTAGATTTGCATGGTTTAGTGATGCGTCAATAGTCCAGAAGGCAGAGACGGCCTGCACTTGAGAGGGAAGTTAAGTAGTAAAACTGGATTACCCTAAAGCTACATATTCTCCTACTTTATCCACTTTCGTATTCTTCTAGAGCTATTTTATTTTATTTGTTAATTAATTTTAGTATTTTAGTTGATAATTAATTCCATAACTCTTATTGCCTTTCGTCTTAATTAATTTAGTAAATAATTAAATTGATAATAATCCGTTCTTTGGGTAAGATATTTAACTTGGTCTCTTGCTTAAGCTACAACTCATATCCTTCATACTTGGGGATTAATTTTGCATGCAAAGAAAACGCGCATCAACTATTTTACACATTTTGAATTAGTTAATACTTTCATTATAAAATGTTATCATTTTTATTTATACTACAAATTGTTCATGAACAATTAACATTATCACTTTTCATTAATTGAGTATCACTTTTTATTATAGAAGTTATTACTTTTTATCCGTCTTACGTAAGTTCTTACGTGAGACTGTCTCACATAAATCTTTGCCAAAGTATAAAGTTACAGGCACATCTGACGACGGTTTGCTTCGGATTACTCCGACAGACACAGCGCCTAGAGCTTCTCTTTCGATTCTTCTCTGATGAAGATTTCTATTGGCGGCCAACGTTTTAGATGTTGTACACAAATTTGGCTGCCCCCGACGCAGTTCCTCCTCTCTTGTTCAGGGGTTATTTTGTCGCCATCAATCAGTCTGATGAAATTCTACCGGCGTGCTCCCACTGCCCTTGGTAGTTATCTTCTACTGCTGCCGTATTTCACATCAACTTGGCGTTGATACCTCCTCCTATGCAGCGGCTTCACAAGTCATGGTGCACCCTGTTTCTTCTTCCAGACTTGGGGTTCCTATCTTCAGAAACTTATATTTTCTGATTCTTCACATACTCGAACTCCTGCTATACCAGCCAATTGATTCAATAGAGAGTATTGCCAGTTTGATAATGGTCTTTGAGGCCTGCTTTCAATTGGTCTACACGGAAAGGTAAGAGCTTACAATATCTAAACAATTGGTACCTTTGTCCATTTTGATGAAAATAGGCCTTATGTGACTTGTCTGATATGAATTGAGCATGAATGAGCCTTGGCTAATCAATCTACCGACAGCAAGATGTTGTTTTGTATAGATCAGATTTGGTTATTTGTTACCCATGGGAGGAATGAATTTGTTAATTTCTTATGTACCTCTTGGATAACATCTCTTTCACCACCCTACTGTTCATGTGGAAAGGATTGGGTTTTGTATGATATTTGCTTAACAGTTTTGTTTGTGTTTTTGGGCTCTTGTGATTTGATTGCATTGGATGTGAGCGAGCCCCTATTCTCTGCGGTGTAAGGAGGATGTTTTGAAAGCATATATATTTATTCTCCTACGAACCGTTTTGTTTTAATCAACCTGGTATTAGTTGATTATGAACATGATGTTAGAACATCCCCGTGAGCCAACCTTGGGCTGGTCAGCCCAACTACATATCATTCTCCGGCGTGTCTCATCTTACTGTTGGATGCACCAACTACCCCTTTACAGCCCCAACATTGCAGATTACATAGATAAAATTATACGATTAGGGCTATTGATCGGTGAACATGATGTTAGAACATCCCCATGAGCCAACCTTGGGCTGGTCAGCCCAACTACATATCATTCTCCGGCGCGTCTCATCTTACTGTTGGATGCACCAACTACCCCTTTACAGCCCCAACATTGCAGATTACATAGATAAAATTATATGATTAGGGCTATTGATCAGTGTCATTTTTATCTAGATTTTAGTGTCTTTTATTGTGTATTTTTGTGTGTTTTTATTCTTTTTGTATATCATTTGGTGGTGTTATATGAAGATATGAAGATTTGTGCTTTGAAATGATAAATGTGTGATTTTCATGATTAAGTGTCTTAAATTGTGCTATATTTGTGAATATTTAGAGAATTGATAAATTGGTGTAATTTGTGTGATTTCTAGGTGAAAATAGATTCTAGACACAATAAAGAAGATGTGGAAAAAACGGAGCTCAATTCGGAGTTGAAATGAGGAAGAACGAGCTAAAGCAAAATGTTGAAAAATACAAGTCTAAATTGTATAATCTTTTTGTATTCTTGTGGAGCTCAAAACTAGACTTGTGATATATGATTGGAAAGCCACAGAAGAGAGGATCGCGTGAGCACAAGAATCATTCGAATCGGAGATCGAATGTGAAAGTTATGCGTGAAACGGTGAGACTGCGCTGCACGCGATGACCCTACACGGCCCGTGTAGGTGCAAAAGGCAGTTTTATAATATCCACTTGTTCTAGAAGCTTCCATGGGGTATAAATACATGTTTTGACAACAAAATCCAGGAGGAATCATTTGGGATCAGTTTCCACACACACTAGACACCTAAATCACACACATTCATCTCCATCTTTTCCATCCTTCACTTCATCCATTCAAATCACTTGATCTCCTCAAATCCATCCATAAATCCATCCATCCACCAATCTAAGAAGAGGAATTCATCATTGATTGAATATTTTAGCATGATCAAGGAGGAGGAAGTTCACCATCAAAGGGGAGCCAACTTACCTTTATTTTGTTATTTTCTTCATTATTTGGCTCAATTGGAGCATGCCATGGATTATGTTGAATTTGTAATGATATGTAGTGGCTAGTCCTCATGTGAGGCTAGCAATATGATTGGTTAGGTATTATATAGATTTTGCACACCACATGTTTGATGAAATGATTGTTATGAATATTTTCTATCATGAATGCTTATTCTCATTTTATGTATGATTTGTGTGGTTAAATTCTCTATTCATAGTGTTAGGATGTCCATTTCAATATTATGCTTAGTGGTTTAATTGAATCATTGATTGCATGAGATGACTTAGTTAGTATGAGGAGAGTTAAGCCATACCCTTCAAGTGCTTAGAACCTCATGATAGAACATTAGTGATGAACTAGTGAGGGGAACCCAACTTATGATCATAGTACCTTTACGGGAATTGAGAGTAAGAACAATCCTAAAAGATTTAAACTTGTAAAAGAGTTGAGAACCTAATCACCTTGGCCATAGGGGTTAGAGGCACAATTGTGATTGCCCTTAATATCATAACATGAAAACTATCAATGCATGTGTGTGTGTGAGTTTATATATATCTTACCATGAATGTTGCTTGCCTTATATAATTCTTAGATTGTTCACCTTCACCTATCATCCATCTCATTTGTACATGTTATAACTTTAATTGCTTTCTTAGTTATTAGTTTGTAGTATAATCAATCCCTCCTTCTTTGATTCGTCATACTAGAATAAAACATTTCTCAGATATGGCTATCCACTTTAGCCCTTGGGTTCGATATCTTATAAATTTTGCACTTGGTTGCTTACGTGCTACACACGATAGAGTACACTTGCTCTAAATCAATTTAAACCAAAGAAGAAACCAAGTTCATGCCGCCGTTGCTGGGGCAAAAGCCTTCGGTGTATCGTGTTTGAATTTGTTAGCTCTACTTAGGATATTTTTTCTTATTTTTTAATCTTATATTTGTTTTGAAAATTTTGTTCTTACTTGTTCTTCTTGATAGGTACAACAACCTTGAAAGAAGAGGAGGAACAAACTAAAAATAGTAAGTGGAGAAGAATTGTAGTAGATCTTGAGTGGAAGAGCAAAAATGGATCAATGCTACAATAATGGAATATATGGGGGATGGCCAGGAGCTAACAATGTGAATACATTTCAACCGTATCAAGGAAACACTTATTCCATACCAAGTTCTTACAACAATCAAGTTCTTACGGTTACTCCTCTATCCGAAAATAATGCCTTGATGGAAATGCTTAGAAGATATGCTTATGGAAGTGATACAAGGCAAAGTTTTCAGCCAAGTCTTTCAAGCTATGAGCCTCAAAATGCCTACTCAATGCCTATTCAATGCCTACTTCAAACTTTAATAGGGGACAAGTGTGGAGCATGCCTAGTTATCAAATAGGGAATGGAATATGTATGCAAAACGAGTATGTTCAAGGGAATTTTCAAGAAGAGTGTCCACCATATAATGAAGGGAAGCCTACGATGGAGGATCAAATGGCCAAGATGTTTGATTTTATGAAGCAAGAAAAAGAGGTGAATGATAAAAGATTTGATTTTATGAAACAAGAGAAAGAGGTGAATGATAAAAGATTTGAATTTATGAAACAAGAGAAAGAGTTGCGTGATAAGAGATTTGAGGCCCTGGAACGTCAAATGAGTCAAATGATAAGTGAACGGAACACTCTTCACGACATGAAAAATTTTGATGAAAATATTGAAGAAAAGTTGGAGGTAGAAGAGTGTTTGGGGGATAATGAAGAAGACTCAAGAGATGTTGAGCTTATTGAGGATAAGGAAGACAAGGTAAAAGAAAGCTTAGAGGAGGAAAGTGAGAGGAGTAAAGAGCCTAAGGTAGAAGAGAGCTTTAAGAATGAAGAGATTATACAAGATTTCTTGTCCCTTGTTGATAAGGAAAATTTACGTGAATATGAAGAATCAATAGAGGAGTATGAGTTTGATGAAGTGGAACAAGGTCTAAGAGCACTTGATGATGAGTTCGGGAGTGAAATGAGCATATCTACACCTTTTAACTCTTCAAGTTGCATTGATTTTCAAAATATTGTTTATATTGACTTTGTCTTACCTATTGATTCTTCTCAATGTCTTAGGTACAAAAGAGAACTTGAGGAAATGTTGGGGACATACTTGATAAAAAGGAATAAGTGGTGGTCGAGAAAAGAAAGGTTAATGGAATGCAAGCTCAAGCGAGTTGAGTTTTTAAAGCCAATCTCGAAGGATGCTACTCTGGTCGTTACTTGCCACAAATGTCTAATAGAGGAAGAAGCACAAAGATTAAAATTTGATGGCAAGAACGAACGATATCCTTGGCCATTCCGATAAGTTCTCTATGATACGTCCGGCTTGAAGACGTTAAACTTAGTGCTAGATGGGAGACAACCCATCGTTTATTTTAATGCTTTCATTTAAATGCTTTGATTTATTTTTCTTGTATTTTTGGCATGTAGGTTGATTGTGCTCATGGAGAAGGATGCGTATTGAAAATATGAGAAGTGCTTGATTTGAAGTGTGAATGGACGTCTCACCACTTTTTGCAAACTTAAATCGAAACTCTTGTTTCAATTTAAGTTTGGGGGGATAGTGTGTGGTGGACGTACCTTGAGTGTTGTGATGCATATGCTTCTCTACAAGAAGATCATTGGTGGAAACTACAAGGGTAAGTCCCACTACTTTTTGCAAACTTAATTATCAACTTGTTTCGATTTAAATTTGGGGAGAGAGTGTGTGGTGTGACTCACCACTTGAGTGTGCTTATTATGTTGATTGAGAGATCTTCTTGTAAAATTGGATAAATTTTAAAAATTTTCTCATGAGTATTGGTTTGATTTTGGTTAGTTTGGTTGTGTTGAAGTGCATGCTAGTTCAATATTTGATAGTAATTGTTGTGCTAATGGTTTTGATGAGATTTTGAGCATATATAAGGTGTATTGGAAGTACAAAAATAGGGCAAAACAAGGTGTGAAGTAGAAATTGGAAGAAACAGAGAAATGGCTACATGAGCCGTGTTCAGTACACGACCCTGTAAGGATTGGCCGTGTACTGACATCAAAAATTGATACTCGCCCAGGACCAAGGGCGAGTTCAGCGCACGAGCCGTGCAGGAGACAGAAACATGGGTCGTGTGCGGAACACGGCCCTGTAACACGCAGTCGTGCTCGAGTATCAGAAAATGCTACACGGCCAACACTGAGGCCGTGTAGCGGAACACGAGCCGTGTAATGTCTGAAGGCAGTTTTAAAAACCTGAGTTCGCGAGCAGTTTCAAACACGCCATTCACTCCTTACGCATCTCAAAGTTCCAATTCGTCTTGTATGTGCCAGTCATTTTCACCTCCAGATGCCTTTTCAGGGAGTTCACTTTACTACTCATCTTTTCCATTTGTTAGCATAAACAATTTGATTTGATTTGGATTGATTGGATTAGCATGTTACTTCATTTGTTATGTATTTGGAAGGTTTACTTGCTTTATTTTTCTTATTTTTGAATACGGTGGCAAAATCTTGAGCTTACATGTTATTAGATGATTGAGGATATATGCTTGAATTTCTTTTGATGGATAGAAGGTCATTTTTGCTTGTTATGTGTTGTTGTGTTGTTTTTTGTTTGGTGAGTTTTTTCTCATGTGTTTCGTTTGTATTTTTATTCTTTTATAGGGTTGTTTGGTGGTTTGTTTCGTGATATTGTGAGTCATTTTTTAATGTGAATAATGGCATGCTACTTGTGATAAGTGATGACGAACTATGTTGAGAATCTCTACTCTTTAAAATTGTGACATATTCTATTTAACTTGTTCAATTTTAAGATGAATTGAGGTGTAATGAGTTCCTAAGGGTCCGAGCAAAAGCTTGTGAGCATTTGAGCCTCAACCGTACCTCTACAGTTAGTTTTTCATGAGTGGATCGATTGAGTCATGGTAAACTAGAACTTGCTCATGGACTACGGGAATGAGCCCGATTGGTGGAGGTTAGTGAGATGATCTTAGGCCATCCTTGTTACTTTAAAGTCATTGCCATATATTTCCTTACCTTATACATCATCCCTAGTTAACCACTTTGAGCCTTAAAGTCTATTTTTGTGATATTAGCATATTACAAGTCTTGAATATCTATTTGAGCCTTATATATATAACCTTTGTGTGGGTGATTGAGGAGATGATGGCCTACAAGGTTTGATGTGAGAATTGTGCAAGAGAAAGAAGAAAATGGTAAACAAGCAAGAAAATAATGAAAAGAGCTCAAACAAATACACATGCAACCTTCAAAGTAAAAAAGGAGCAAAAACAATAAAAATATGCTCAAGCAAATTCCAAGTCAAAGAAAGGTAGCATGAAATCAAAAGAAGCTCAAGAAATCAAAAGAATGATAATGATTAGTGTTTGTGATGAGAAAAGGAAAGAAAGGAAGATAGAAATATGAAGAAGTTGAAGAAGTTGATCATCTCTTCGATTACTTACACTTGATAAGTCACTCTTACCCATATTTTCTCTACCATTACCAAAGAGCCTATCATTACATCCAAAAGTGAAAGTCCTTTTTGATCATTAGTTGAAGCCTTGGTGACTTGTGAATGTAGTCCGTGAGCAAGCCTATGATGCGTCGGGTTCAATCGATTGATGAATGAAAATTACCCTACTTCATAGAGTGTTGAGTGCATTTTGATATCCGACGTGAGGTTTGGACCGGAAGGGACTTTATTACTCTTAATTTTCTTAGACTTGAACTTATTAATTTTTTATGTCATGATTTTAATGTTGTAGTGTGACTTGATATGATTTGTAGTCCTTGTTAATTATGATGTGTTGTTATGTTCTTTATGTCTTTCTCTAGGTGAAAATTCCCCCTCTCATTTTCTCATTTTCGTTGCTCGAGGATGAGCAACACTTTAAGTTTGGGGGGTTGATCGGTGTCATTTTTATCTAAATTTTAGTATCTTTTATTATGTTTTTTTGTGTATTTTTATTCTTTTTGTATATCATTTGATGGTGTTATATGAAGATATGGAGATTTGTGCTTTGAAATGATAAATGTGTGATTTTCATAATTAAATGCCTTAAATTGTGTTATATTTATGAATATTTAGAGAACTGGTAAATTGGTGTGATTTGTGTAATTTTCAAGTGAAAATAGATTTTAGACACAATAAAGAAGATGTGGGAAAAAACGGAGCTCAATTCGGAGTTGATATGAGGAAGAACGAGCCAAAGCAAAATGCTGAAAAACGCAAGTCTAACTTATGTAATTTTTTTGTATTCTTGTGGAGCTCAAAACTAGACTTGTGATATATGGTTGGAAAGCCACGGAAGATAGAATCGCGTGAGTACAAGAATCATTCGAATCGGAGATCGGATGTGAAAGTTATGCTTGAAACGGTGAGACTGCGCTGCACGCGATGACCCTACATGGCCCGCGTGCTGCTACACGGCCCGTGTAGGTGCAAAAGGTAGTTTTATAATATCCACTTATTCTAGAAGCTTCCATGGGGGTATAAATACATCTTTTGACAATAAAATTCAGGAGGAATCATTTGGGATCAGTTTACACACACTAGACACCTAAATTACACACATTCATCTTCATCTCTTCCATCCTTCACTTCATCCATTCAAACCACTTGATCTTCTCAAATCCATCCATAAATCCATCCATCCACCAATCTAATAAGAGGAATTCATCATTGGTTGAAGATTTTAGCATGATCAAGGAGGAGGAAGTTCACCATCAAAGGGGAGCCAACTTACTTTTATTTTGTTATTTTTTTCATTATTTGGCTCAATTAGAGCATGTCATGGATTATGTTGAATTTGTAATGATATGTAGTGGCTAGTCCTCATGTGAGGCTAGCAATATGATTGGTTAGGTATTATGTAGATTTTGCACACCACATGTTTGATGAAATGATTGTTATGAATATTTTCTATCATGAATGCTTATTCTCATTTTATGTATGATTTGTGTGGTTAAATTCTCTTTTCATAGTGTTAGGATGATCATTCCAATATTATGCTTAGTGGTTTAATTGAATCATTGATTGCATGAGATGACTTAGTTAGTATGAGGAGAGGTAAGTCATACCCTTCAAGTGCTTAGAACCTCATGATAGAAAATTAGTGACGAACTAGTGAGGGGAACCCAACTTATGATCATAATACCTTCATGGGAATTGAGAGTAAGAACAATCCTAGAAGATTTAAACTTGTAAAAGAGTTGAGAACCTAATCACCTTGGTCATAAGGGTTAAGGGTACAATTGTGATTGCCCTTAATATCATAACATGAAAACCATCAATGCATGTATGTGTGTGAGTCTATATATACCTTACCATGAATGTTGCTTGTCTTACATAATTCTTAGATTGTTCACCTTCACCCATCATCCATCTCATTTGTAAATGTTCTATCTTTAATTGCTTTCTTAGTTGTTAATTTGTAATATAATCAACCCCTCATTCTTTGATTCGTCCTACTAGAGTAAAGCATTTCTCAAATATGGCTACCCACTTTTGCCCTTGGGTTCGATATCTTATAAATTTTGCACTTGATCGCTTAAGTGCTACACACGATAGAGTACACTTGCTCTAAGCCAATTTAAACCAAAATTGAATCCAAGTTCAGCTATAAGTTTTCTTTTACGAGGCCACCTGTTTTGGTCCTTTTTCTATAGCCACCTATTTGGCTTTTTCAATGATCACTTTTGGATCACTCTTTCAATTTCTCCTATTTCTGTGCTCTTTTATTTTTTTCTTTCTATAATATATATCATCTATTTGATAAAGGTAAAAGTAAAAGTAATATATACTCTCTCTCCGTACCCAACTGAACTTTACACGTAGTATTTTTTATTTCCGTGTGTTCCCAACTCATCTTTACACCACATTAAAGGAATACAACAACAAACACAATAAACTTATAATATAATTTAATGTCAAATTTCTACAAAATTTCTAGTAATATCTTACACATATAATAACATACTTTACAATTTATTTATTACAAAAAAAAACTTCCTCCCACCAGTTACAAGGTATTCATTTTACCATTTGGGCGTCCACTTCAAAGGTATCCATATTCTCCATTTAGTAAAAAGGTACAGCACATGGTTCACCACTTTCCTCTAATACAATTACCCACTACACGTATAATAATAATACTCCTTAATCTACACGTAAAAAACAAATGTTTACCTTGTAACTAGCCGAAAGAAGTATCAAACTACCCCTTTAAGTAAGTAAAAAAATATTTTTTCTTAATATCTGTAATAGTTAAAGTGTGAAGATAAATTAGGGGATGGAGGTAGTAATACCTTTTTAATTTACGTGTTAAAAAATACTTGCATATTTCTAATTTTGACATTCTACATCAATAGTTACATTTTCTTTTTTGGTAAATGAGACCAATATAAAATATGATATATCAATGAGTCCACAAACAATATAATACAACTATCTACTTTACATTAAAATATTACTCCCTCCATCCCATAAACACATTTTCTATTTTTGTCTCGTCCCATAAACAAGTTCACACCCCTAAATAAGAAAATACACACAAATCAATAACCTCACAACATACTTTAATTTAAAAATTGCCACCATTTTATAATTCACATAACTTACTTAATAATTTATTTAATAACTAAAAATATCAAACTACTCCTAAAAACAATTTTTTCTTAAATTGCATACTACAGCTTCTCTTTGGAACGGAGGTAGTATTTCTTTCTATTCCCTATATATTAAAATATTATATTTTATTATTACATGAGGATAGTATTACCGTTTTGTCTCATTATTTTATACTCCATACGTTGAATAATAAATTTCATAATTTTATTTTCTTTGTCCTACATAAATTTTTACCGCTAAAAAATTCAATTAAATAACGCATAACATACTACTTTATTAAAAACAAATTTTGATCTAAAAATATCTAAAAAAACAAATTTTCTTAAATTTGTGATGTTCTAATTCGAGAGTAGTGGTATGGCAAGGGAGGACTAGATGTGGTGCACGCGAATCGTGCAAAGGAAAATGATGTAATTTGAGTTGAATTAAAATTCCTTTTGATAACCACATATCTCCTTCCCACGTCACCAATGACGTTGCACCAATAGTCTTCATCTGTTTATATGTATCTTCCAACCCAATCATTTTCGCTCACACTCACTAATTTTGCAGATTGCATTAGCTTCAGAAAAATGGTGAAAGCACCAGAAGACATGCATCCGGTAAAGGCCTTTGGATGGGCTGCTACAGACAATTCTGGCCATCTTTCCCCCTTCCATTTCTCCAGGAGGTATGCTATTTCCTTTTCAATTTCTTAGGTCATGGATCGTCATATAGGTATTCACAAATTGTTTCAGATTTTCAGTATTCAGTTCGATTTTAGAAATTTTGGATCCGAATAACCCACCGTTGCCCTGTTAAGTCTAGATGATCCACTAAAAAACTTATTTTTAACAATGGAATTTACCAATATAATCTGTTCGTAATTATCAACGGATTACCAATTAAAATTACAATTTTTTACAACTAAATACCATAGGAATTACTCCCTCCGTCCCACAACAAGGAGTGTATTTTACCATTCTCGTCTGTCCCAACACAAGAGGTGCATTTTCCTTTTTAGTAAATTGGACACACACAAAACCATTAATATATGTCTATTGGACTCACACACCATACTAATACACATACCCGCTATAAATTAAAATATTATTTCTCTCATCTCAACTACCCTCAACTACCCATTAAATATTATATCTCTTAATCTACGTGCAAAAAAGTTTCGTCAACCTTGTGGTGGGACGGAGGGAGCATTATGTTTTTATCATGAAATAAAGTCATTGCTAATTTACTATTTTACCAACTGAATTATTATATAAATTAATAATAGAATTATTGGCAAATGATTGACAACAAAATTATTTCTCAACGCGATTGAATTTTCTTTGCTTAAATTTACCAACCACTAATTTATCAATAGAAAAATATCAACTCGTTGGTAATGGTAAACTAATTTAATAATATAATTAATGCTTTTACCAACTAAGTCTTGCGTGAAATCATTTTACACTTTTTAAAATATATAGTTATCACTTTCGCTATTAAATATTATCACTCTTTCACTATAAAGCTTTTACCAATTAAGTCTTGCATGAGACGGTCTCAAGTGAAATCATTTTACATTTTTTAAAATAGTTATTATTTTCGCTATTAAACATTATCATTTTCGCTATAAAATGTTATCATTTTTCAATTATACCATAAATTGTTCATTCATTTTTCATTATAAAAGTTACTCTCTCCGATCCGGAATAAACTTCACCGTTACTGTAGAGACGGAGTTTAAGAAAAGTTATTTTTTGACCAACTTTATTCACTTTTGGAGGGTAATGTAGTATTTTTCGGTAAAGAAATAAATTATAAAGTATGTTATGTTTGTTAGATGAGAGTGGTAAACTTATACTCCCTCCGTCCCTTGGTAAGAGTCTCATTTGCTTTTGGGCACGTGGATTAAGGAGTATTATTATTTAATGTGTAGTGGGTAGTTGTATTAGTGGGTGTGTGAGTCTCATGTTTTAATTGTATTAGTGGGTGTGGGTGGGTCCCATATGTCAAAAAAGGAAATGAAATCTTTTGGGTTTGACAACCAAAATGATAAAATGAGACTCTTACCTAGGAACGGAAGGAGTAATTAAGATGAACTTTTAGGGGTGAGTATTGATGTGATATTTTGGATGGTGAAATTTAATGCAAGAAGAAGAAAAATGAAAACTGTTAAGTTTATTATGGTATTACTATTTTCCGTCTTATATAAGGGCGAGACGGTCTATTTGGCGAGGATAAAAAACAAATTTTTTTTATTTTTTGAGATATCCGAATAACGTTTTGGTTGTCCCATCAGAGAAACAGGAGAGAAGGACGTGAGATTGAAGATTTTATATTGTGGAGTGTGCCACTCCGATCTTCACAGCGTCAAGAACGAGTCGGGTCGGGTGACCTACCCTGTTCTTCCCGGGTAAGTTTCCGAGACGATCCATCTTAACTGCTGTGATTATACGTATAATTCTTCAGCTGATTGATGTAGGCACGAGATCGTGGGAGTTGTTACAGAGGTGGGGAGTAAGGTGACGAAGGTGAAGATAGGGGAGAATGTGGGGGTGGGATGCATGGCCGGATCATGCCGCACGTGCGAGTGCTGTTCCAATGATCTCGAGAACTACTGTTCCAAAATGATCCTTACTTACAGAAGCACATACTATGATGGAACCCCCACCTATGGGGGCTACTCTGATATTATCGTCTGCGATGAGCATTTCGTCGTCCGGTGGCCGGAAAACATGCCTCTTGATGCTGGCTGCCCTCTGCTATGTGCTGGTATCACTACCTACAGCCCCCTTAAGTACTACGGGCTCGATAAGCCGGGCTCGCACGTGGGTGTGGTTGGGTTGGGCGGGTTAGGACATGTGGCTGTCAAGTTTGCTAAGGCATTTGGGGCTAAGGTGACAGTCATTAGCACAGCTCCCAGCAAGAAAGAGGAAGCCATCAAGAATCTTGGTGTTGATTCGTTTTTGGTCAGCAGTGACCAAGATCAAATGATGGTATTCATCTACTAAGTGGGAGTAGCCTTATCTTATGAGAGCATTTCTGAGAATATTTTTGCACAACTTAAGTATGATCAACTGTTTGTGTTAGAGTGTGAAGTGATTAAATATTAAATGATTCTCCTGTCTACAAGCTTTCAGATGATGTGGTCATTTAACATGGCGGGCTTAATCTTTTAGATGAGGTGGTCATTTAACATGGTGTTGTGTGTAGAAAAAACTTGGAAATGGACTAATGTTGTCGATTGGCAGGCGGCGACAGGGACGATGGACGGGATATTGGATACTGTCTCTGCTCATCATTCTGTTCAGCCACTGCTAAACCTCTTGAAGCCTAATGGGAAGCTCATAATTCTTGGTGTGATCCCAAAGCCTCTGGAAGTGCCTGTTTTTCCTTTGCTTTCAGGTGATCTATTCATCAGCCATCAATTCAATCACAAAATATGGTCAAGATTATTCATGATTATTGGAACTGCAGGGAGAAGGACAGTGGCTGGTAGTGGCATAGGAGGGATGAAGGAGACACAAGAGATGATAGATTTTGCTGCAAAACACAACATCACAGCTGATGTGGAGGTGATTTCAATAGGGTATATAAACCAAGCAATGGAACGGCTCGAGAAGGCCGATGTCAAGTATCGGTTTGTCATCGACATTGCTGGAACATTGAAGGACGATTAACAAGACTATTCACTTCCTCGGTCCCAATAATTAATGCACACTTCCAATCCCTTTGTAATATAAATTACGCGCCAATAATTAATGCATACTCTCTTTTTATTATATTGGATGGAGGTAGCATTAAGAGGTTTAATTTATCAACCATAAATTTGATTCACAATTCCTATACTATTCAAGTGTTGCTTGTAATGATTATGCTTAAGCAGCAAATTAGGCATCTGCTTTATTTCTCTTATTTGGGGTGGGTAGGGTGGAGTTGTGTTATCTAGGAATAAGCTTCTACTGTAAGAATGTGTTATCAAGATTAAGATTTTTCTGATTGTGAGTTTAATACAATGATCCAATCATTACTATGGAATGCAATATACACATATACAACGTTGTTGTTGTTGACTCCGATGTCAAGATCTCTGTAGTTCAAGTAGGCAGCCCTGGGAGAGGCGGAGACATAGGGAGTCATGTAATCGAAGGCCCTCCTGACCCAGTTCAAGTACTTGCCCGGATTGCGAGCCTCGCCTTCCTGCCAATAGACCGTATGGAAGACTTTGTACAAGTTACAAGCCCTGTGAGGAACAGGAATGGCGGATTCAGATATTATCAGGTCAATTTGAGACGGAAGATAGTCCCTCGAAGTCATGTCCCCCGCTTCGAGTTCTGACTTCCAGCCCATTGCGCTTGGCGCAGAGGACGATAGGGGGGATTTGGGACTCGTGTTGTGGGGTTATGATGAAGCTGGGTTTAGGGGTGGAGTCGGAGGCGTATCTGAGATTCCAGATGGTGAATTTCATGACTGAAGAGTAGGATGAGTTGGATGGGGTGTAAACAAGGTTGGAAATAGAGGAGTAGTTTTGGTATCTTCTTCTAGAAAATTATTCTGATCAGCAGAAGCTGGAAAAGAGTAGGAAAATACTAGAAAAAGTATGAATGTGAGTTGCATTAATATTGGAGTTTTCATGATGTAATATTTTAGACAAAGAATGAAAATATGTATGATTATAAAATTTAGTGTTTGTGGAAGTGGAGTGGCTTGCTATGCTATTTATAAGGATGTATTCATATTTCATTCTGAGGGTGAGGGGATAGAGCGTGTTGATCCACACCACACGCGTTTCCCTTGAAATTTTTATTATAAATAATTTCCAAAATTCATGAGTTGAAGGAAATGAGAAACCAATTCAGTTGCAGGGTTTGCTAGTTTACCGCTAAATTTAAATAATGTACAAGTCAATGGAAGCAGACTAGCGTGAATATTTTACTATGTCCACAAACAATTACTCCCTCCGTTACGGGCAAAGAGATGCATTTACTGTAACTTTTCTGAGAGTTTTATGCAGTCAAACATAGCTGTTTGACCGGGACAGAGGGAGTAGTTAGCTTTTCAATTTCTTCCAATTTAGTTGTTCAATTATGGGTCCATTACTCCTAGGTACAAATTATATATACATATTACTAATAGATATATTATCCTATTTAAAATATGGTTAATTATTTAAAAAGTCTCAATCTTTTCGTCGATTGCAGATTAGTCCAAAATTTTTAATATTTAAAAATAAGTACTCGACCTTAAGCCCATTTTTCAAATCAAGTCACCGCTGCTGACGTGTCACTATTTATAATCCACGCATTAAAAAAAATTGAGTAACGACGTCGTTCCTTGCCAAGTAATTCTCCTCCCAACCGCCGCCTTCGCCTCGCCTATGGCAGCCTTCGGCTATAATAGGTGACGCGGTGGGTGGAACCCTAACTCCCAGTGCCCTGTGGAATGATTGAGGAGCTGCTTCGACGGTGGAGCCGCTGCTTCTGAGGTTGATTTTGACGTTTGAGTAATTAGCCGGAATTGTGCCGGTGGCAGCTATGATGGTCGGTTCGCTTGCTACAGTCGCCACTCGAGTGCTTCGCCTTCAGATTTATGGCCTAACTCCCGGGTCAGCTGAAAAACCTTAGCTGCACACGTCGTCGGCATACGGATGCGCCGCTCTCGGCCGTCCTCTTTAGTGTGGCGGTCCTTCGTTGATTTCTTGGGTGGCGGTTCGTCCGCCGAAAGTGTAATTATTTATTGGGTTGGGGCCTCAGAGCTGTCAATTAGAGTTTTCGATCTGGTGGCCATGACTAGTGAGGCGTTGACGAGCTGGGGTGGCGGGTGTTGACCGCCGGAGGAGGAGGAAGCAGCTATGGAGGGTGGAGAGGAGATGGTGGTGGCGATTGGTGCAGCAGCAAGAGGAGGGCGGTAGATGGTGGTTAAGAAGTGGGGAGAAGTGCCATGGAGGCAGTGGAGTAGGTGGGGAGGAGTAGCTAGGTTGCAGGGTTGTGAGGACGTGGTGACGGTGGTGGTGCTGGTGCTGGTGAGGGGAATCATCAGTGAGTTCCATGTGGGGTGGGGTGGGGTGGGGTGGGGTGGGGTGGGGCTGGGAGGGTGAGTAATCACTAGTCAAGCCCACGTGTTCCTTATTATTATCTTTTTTTTAATACGTGGATTATAAACAGTAACACGTCATTCGCCAGGCAGGCCTTCGGCTGCTCGGTGGTTTAATTTGAAAAACGAGTTTAAGGTCGAGTACTTATTTGTAAATATTGAAGAGTTTGGACTAATCCGCAATTGGCGAAAAGGTTGAGACTTTTAACGTAATTAACCCTTTAAAATACTATCAGGTACAAATTGAATCCATTAAATACCTATTTTAACCCTATATAAGATTTATTGTATTCAGGAATTAAAATACCATTAAATTAGGAAATTTGTTTGGAAGTAGTCAATCCAGTCGCACACGATATTCACATATTACGTTGTGTTCAATTCCAAACTAACATATCGAAACATGCGGCGATATCACCGTCGTTCACCCACGATTGAATACCGAGCTAGCAACTGAAGGTTTTGAGTTCAAGTAATTGAGACCCAATCCTGATAAGTATTCAGTATGCATATTAGATTTGAATATCCAAAACCTAGTAATTAACAAGTGACTGCGCCTGGTATTGGTTTTGAATACATTATATTCAAGTAATCGAAACCGATACATAGTAAGTATTCAAAATTCCCAATTGTTTTGAATACCCAAATTGTTATATGATTATGCATGTATCACAGGAGGGCACTTCTCTCTTCCTTACGTGGATTTTTTTTTTATGAGAGAGAAACACACCCAAAAATTTATTAATTGTTTAGATTATTTTGAACATTGCCATTTATGCCGACACTTTATGTTCTCTCTCTCTCTCTCTCTCTCTCTCTCTCTCTCTCTCTCTCTCTCTAACCCCGTGTATATGCATTTGGAAATAATGTGAAGTGAAGGGTTAATGGGATTTATGGATTCTTGAATATATATGAGAAGAAGTGATCCAATTACAAAGAGCTGATATTTCTATTTATTTTTCTGAGTTATATGATTAGCTCTTGTTCCATATTATATTAAAAGTTGGTATTTGATATTGAATTGCGTTTTCGATGTATTTCACATATTGAATACATCTGGTATTTAGTTATACGTATAACGTCGTCAATACAACTTGAGAGGTAGAAAATGAGTCATAAGCAATAGATGTGTTCAATAAAACAAATAAATAGTGTGCAAGCATTTGAAGGAAAAAAATTTCTAAAAAAATGTGGTGACATCTTCAATATTACCAGACTCTAGTGTTTCCCCTACTTTAAAGATTTTGTATTAAAATAAGAAAAGATCAATCAAATAGTAATGTAAGAACAACTTTGATATATAAGTAAAAGAAAAAAAGGATAATTACCATTCAATGGGTGTTTTCCTCTTTTTCTTAGAATATTCTCCATAGGAAGGTACTCTTTTTTTTTCGCTCGACCCGGCGGGCATTTCAAAATGGGTGAAAGAACACTGAAAACAAGGGAATGATCCATTCAATGGGAATCTAGTTATCTGTCATTTGTGACATGAACAGGATGTAGTTGAATATATAGACACTAATTTGCACTCATCATTATGCAGAACACTAAAAACAAGGGAATGATCCATAAAGTTATGTCCCTGAACAACAAATTATATTGATTCAATTTCATTAGAAAAGCAACTGTTGTTATTCAGAAAATTACTCAGAATTGTATTTTGAAAAAATCGTAACCCCATATAATGCACAAATTAGAACAACAATGGTATTCAGAAATATTATAATGAATTTCTGAAAATCGTAAGAACACAGAGAACACACATCAGAAAAGAAACAGCTGGTATTCTGTTGAACAAACAAATTTTGAAAAAGGTGTATTCAACTCAAATTGGATCTCACATTGGATTCAAGTTTAGTAAAATAAAACAAATACAGGTTTGTGATTTCAAATTGGGATGATTACCGCGGCCAAAAATTCGACTCTGATATGTAATCACAAGGAAGAGAGAATTCCAAAAATAGATTGATTTTAGAAGAAATAACATAAATAGAACCATTTCTGGAAAGATAAATTACAAGGAAGAGAGAATTCCAAAAATAAATTGATTTTAGAAGAAATAACATAAATAGAACCATTTCTGCAAAGATAAAGCAAGTTTACGTGAATTTCTAACTGACTAATCTTTAAATTATGTATTCAGCTTATTATAAAAGGGTAATTAAGACTTTACATTGCATGTTTTTGTATGTAAAAATAATTAAATTTATACAGTATATCTAGTAGTAATATTATCTTATAATTTGTACCTTTAAGTAATAATTCTTTCAATTATTTATATTTAAAAAATGTTGGTCAAAATTCAAATGAGCAATGAGTAAAGGCCAAGTCTTGTGTCATCAACCCCACACCCGATATGACTCAAATTATTCCTAACCTATCCTTCCAATACTCCATATCTTAATATATTCTCCCTCCCTCTGTATCCTTAACGTTGAAGTTTTTTTCTTAGAAAATTAAGAGATATAATATTTTAATATGTAATGAAGTGAGAGAAGATTAAGAGATATAATATTTTAATATATAGTAATGAGGTGAGAAAAATGATATTTAATATAAAGTGGGTAGTTGTATTAGTGTTGTGTGTGGGCTCTACATGTGATAATTAATTGTTTTGTGTTGGCCAACATTATAAAAAAAAAATGTAAACCTTAACTTAGGACAATCTAAAATAAAAAATACAGTATAAATTTTAATGCTGGACGGAGGGAGTATAAAAAATCACAAACCATGAGAAATATTTTTTTACTAAAATTCAGAGATATTTTTCCTTTTTTCGGTACTCTTTATCTTCTGTTTAATTAATAACATACTACTTTATTTATATATATATATATATATATATATATATATATATATATATATATATATATATATATCATAATAATATATTGTGCACTTGTTCTCACGTTTAATTGTGAGATAATTTTAGGCATTCTTAATTAGTTCACTTTATATTAAATATATTATCACTTTTTATTTATGTTATAAGTTTTTTGCTATTAAATAATTTACTACATCAATATCACTTTTTGTTAATCAAAGTTTATATTTTTATTTGAATATTATCACTTCTTATTCGTTTCACAAAACTCATTGTGTGAAACTGTTTTACAAAGTTTTTGTTTGATATATTATTTATGTTTTTAAATAGTATTAAATTTGTATGAATGATGACTCTTCATATTCATTATAATAATAATAATTTTAAGAAAAAAATGCTACTTTAGTGCACTCTTTTTGGAAGGATTGCTCTTTTAGAATATGGAGTATTATTCTGTAAAAAAGGTAAGGTTACACTATTCGAAAAAAATTCTTTAACCACTTATAAAGTGTAACTTTTTATTGTTTTAAAGAGTAATCCTCTATTGTAATAATAACTAATCTCGATTTTAATGTGGAACCGAATAGCTCTGAAGAAACTGATGGGGACTCGAACAAAAAAATCGACTGAGATTGGTTGTTAGTGAGGTGCAACTTACACACCATATGAGAGAAGACTTTTTGTATTCAAGCACCACTGATTTGTACCATCAGCTAATAATATTATTTTACCAGGCTTATATTAAGATTTTAAATCTTTACCTTTTTTTCTTGGAAAGTTTATAATTTATCCATGAATTTAACGCACTATTTTAAAAATTTTGGGGATATTTGTTAGGGGTCTATTTACTTAAAAAAGAGAAACAAAAACCTTGTTTACAAAATGAATATGATTTTATTGGGATGGATCTTATATAAGAGAGAAAATATCACAATTCGACTTATAACCGGAATCAATTTTAGTCTTTTTTTTTTTTTTTGGCAATTCTCAATTTTGATGATTTTTTGTTTGATTTTATGTTGTTTTTTTTAAAATTAATTTAGTTTTTTTTATTAAATTTAGTAATTTATTCAATTTTGGTTTAAAATTTTGAAAAAAAAAGAACCAAAATTCGCTAAAAGTGACTGAATTCGAACGAAGTCAAATGAAATTTCAGAATCGAATTGCCACAACATAAAATACTACAATATTGTCCAATTTTTGTAGTATGTTGTAGTAAATAGTCAAATATGGTTTCATAAATGGTCAAACATGGATTCAAATAATAATTTTGTGTATTAAGTCATAATAGTTGGGTCCATATTCGTTTTATCATTGGGTTAATGCAAAATTTTTGAAGTGTAAGAGCAACTTAAAAGCATTTTTATAATAACTAGTGTTATAGATGTGCGTTGCATACGTCATACTTTTATTGAGTTTTTATTTTTACTGATTCACTTTGTTTAATAAAATTGATTTTTTTTTATTAACTTCATTAACAAAATTGATTTTTTTTTTATTAACTTTGATGGCGATATAGTTTTTTAATAATAAATAAATTATTAATAAGTTGTGGGAGTTTTGATTTAAGGCAGGGCAAGCTTTTTTCATTGTAAATTTGATTTTTTTTATTAACATTAGGGTGCATATTAGGTGCATCCAGTTTCTTAATTTCATTTGTGCACTGGGTTGGACCCATTTTAAAATGGGTCATATAAAACCTAAAACTAAGCATAAAAATCATTCTAAATCAGTCTATTCTCTCCATTCAATTCCTGCGATTATCTCCACGGTGATTTCTCCTATGGCGATTCTCAATCCATCGGCGATTTTGCGACCATGATTCTCAATCCACACGCTAATGCTGTTCATTCCTTACGCTAATGCTGTGCATGATTAGTATGGTGGATTATTTTAATTGTATATGTTTTCTCCGTTAATTGTATATAGGTATGTTCTGAATCGTATGTGGTCATGATTGGCATCTTGGTAGCATTATGCCTTCAATGTGATGGATTTTTCTTTACTGTATATGTTTTTTCCGTTAATTGTATATAGGTATATTATGAATTGTACATGAGCATGATGAGTATGGTAAATTATTTTAGTTGTATTTTCTACGATAATTATATATAGGTATGGTCTGAATTGTATGTGGGTATGATGGGAATCTTGGTAGCTTTGTGCATTCGATGTGATGAATTTTTCTTTACAGTATATGTTTTCTCCATTAATTGTATATAGATATGTTCTGAATTATATATGGTGTAGCAACAAATTTTGTATTTATGATAAAATAAATACAAAAATGGGTACAAAGATAAATTTCAGATGGATTTAATTTGGAGAATATGTAAGCGGATTACAATCTCAATCAATCATCTGATTCTTCTCTCGAACCAATTTGGCTTTACTTAACTTTGACTTGACTTATGTTTGGTGACTTTGTTGACAAGTGTGTGTTGAGCTGGATCTTCAGACGAAGCTTGTCCGAGCTCGAGTGTGTAGTCTTGAACGTTGATCCGGAGGTTTTTGAACCTTTGTTCGGATTGAATGACGTTGACTGAAGAGTTTTCCACGAAGAACGCTTTATCTGTGGGATTTAGAGCCTTGATCCCGGATTGATGGTCGTTCTTAACTTGAAGCTTGCTTGAGGATGATCTTCCGCTTTTATTGACTTGAAGCTCGAAAATCGAAGGCCGTTCTTGGCTTGAAGCTTGAAGATTGCTTGAAGCTTGAAAACTTGGAGTTGGCTCAAAGATCTTCGACTTGTTCTCCGCTTGAAGTTTTGAAGATTTGAAGATCTTGAGGGTCTTGAAGCTTGAAGATGTTTGAAGATTGTTTGAAGCTTGAAGACTTGAAGGTTGAAGATTTGAAGATCCTCGAACGTTCTTCGCTTGGAGCTTCGAAGATTTGAAGATCACTTGAAGTTCTTCGTTCGTTCTTCGCTTGAAGCTTCCAATAATTGAAGATTTGAGGGAGCGATGCTCGTGTTCTCGATCTCTTCAAGAGCATCTCGTCATCGGCTTCTTCGAATGTGTCCCAAATGAAAGGGGTAATGTCCCTTTTTATAGATGGGAAATGGGTCAAAGGCCACTTTTGGGCCTCACTTAACGGGTTTGGACCTCCAACATAATCTGGCCTAGTTAACTTGGGCCTGATTTAATTTATTTGGGCTTATTTGACTTGGGTCAGACCTTATTTGACTTGGGCTTAATTGACTTATGTCAGACCTCATTTAATTTAAGCTCAATTAATTTATTGGACTCAAATTAATTATCAATTATTTATTAATTTATTTTTAAGGAATTAATTTATTTAAATTCTAAAAATAAATTAATATTTAACCAATAAAATCACGTGTCGCCATTTAATTGGATCGTAAATTTTAATTGATTACAAATGTTCCCTTTGCATTTGTTCACGCACGCCATGTCTTAATGTTAAAGAATCGCAAAAATAAATTTTTTTTAAAACAAATAATTTTGGTTTACAACACCTTCCCACTTCCCACACTCTTCAATACTTTTCAATACTCCCTCCGTCTCAACTTCAACTTCACACTTTTCGTTTTGATCCGTCTCAATTTTAATTTCATACTTCCATAAAAGGAAAAGATACATAACTAATATCCCTCTAACATGCTTTAATTTCAAAATTAACATTACATTTTTAACACACATAACATACTTTATCATTTATTTATTACCCAAAAATATCAAATTACCTCAAAAGTTACTCAAAAAATAACTTTTCTTAATTTGTGTGTACAGTAAATATAAAGATTAAAATGGGACGAGGGAGTAATTTTCAATGCACTAATTTTTGTTTTCCAACACTTTCCAATATAATATAAATCTTTTAAAGCAGTGGCGGATGGCGGTCTCGCATGGCTGACGGCGGCGCGGTGAAGTGTGGTGAGCAGCGAAGTGATGATGGTGCGACTCTCCGGTGATGGCTTCTTGCAACAGTGGCGCAACTTCGACGATTAGACTGGCAGGATCGGGCGGTGGTCGTCGAGATTCGGCAAGGGAGAACAATATGTGGCAGCATCGTGGATGGATCAGAACCCCAACGGCGCGAACTCGATCTGCAGCAGATTCAACGGTCTATTAGCGATGAGATACAAAGATGAACAGCGGCTGTATTTTGAGGATGCGGTCGGCGACTGATGGTAGATTCCGGCCGAAAGTGAAGAGGCCGAGCGACTAGGAGGTCAGTGGTCTTGCGGTGATTCTTCTCCGACGGCTACATCTTCGGCGGTACGATGATTTCTCGGCGGATGGTCGATCTCGCGAGGTGTTACGCGGCGGCAGTGGCTGGCGATTTTCCGGATTGGTGGCTCGTGACGGCGCGGCAAATCGAAGACGGGCAAGCAACTTCCAGCAGCAGACGCGGCTCTCGGCTGAGCGGCGGCGATCGGTGGGCGCTCTCGGCATACGGCGGCTGCTCTTGGCGTACAACTGCAGATCTGGCGAGGCAATCATTGCGACGGCGCAGTGGTCGAAGCGGTTTCGGTGGCCAGCGATAGCGGCGACGATCGTGTACAGCGTCAACGAAGCCGTGGCGGCTGGCGACGCTCGGCGGCGCGCGGCGAGGAGACTGGCAACCGATTGTTGGTGGCTGACGGTCGGCGTGGCGGTGAAGGAGCGGTGTCGCGGCGAGAAGATTCTGCTGTGTGGGTCGGCGAAGCAGAGAGGTGGAAGTTTTACATCTGTAAAGTTCAAGAAGGCCCTCTTTTCACGTGTTTTCCAAATCAGGAGAGAGAAAGTGAATAAGATTCCAAATTGACCAATTTTATTTCCGTTTGGTTTCAACTTTCACGTGATTTACTGCATGAAATTAACAATTGTACTTTAATTTCCAATATTAGTTTGGGCCCAATTTAGGCTTCCACTTTTAATATTCATGCATTTGGGCTTTTATGAAGTTTTAGGCTGTACTGATATGATATCCAACTTATTTGTTTGGACATAAATTAAGCCCAATTCAACTTTTTATTATTTTTTTTTCAATTCTTTAACAATATTTATGGTGAGATGGAAATAATCTCCACGAAGGGACTACACCATCATACTTTGCTTCTACGGAGTGGATGGGCAACATCGGCCACTCTTCCTTGAGATGAAATTGACAAAGCAATATCAACATTACTACCCTTCATTATGATGGAATCGACAGAGCAATATCAACATCGTAACTCTTCCATCTTTTGAGATGGAATCGACAGAGCAACATCAACATCGCAACTCTTCCATCTTTTGGGATGGAATCGACAGAGCAGCATCAACATCGCCACTCTTCCATCTTTTGGAATGGAATCGACAGAGCAGCATCAACATCGTCATTCTTCCATCTTTTGGGATGGAATCGACAGAGCAGCATCAGTATCGGCACTCTTCCATCTTTTGAGATGGAATCGACAGAGCAGCATCAACATCGCCACTCTTCCATCTTTTGGGATGGAATCGACAGAGCAGCATCAACATCGGCACTCTTCCATCTTTTGAGATGGAATCGACAAAGCAGCATCAGCATCGGCACTCTTTCATCTTTTGGGATGGAATCGACAGATTAGCATCAGCATCGGCACTCTTCCATCTTTTGAGATGGAATCGACAGAGCAACATCAGCATCGGACTCTTCCATCTTTTGAGATGGAATCGACAGAGAAACATCAGCATCGGCACTCTTCCATCTTTTGAGATGGAATCGACAAAGCAGCATCAGCATCGGCACTCTTTCATCTTTTGGGATGGAATCGACAGATTAGCATCAGCATCGGCACTCTTCCATCTTTTGGGATGGAATCGACAGAGCAGCATCAACATCAGAATCAGCACTCTTCCATCTTTTGAGATGGATCGACAGAGCAGCATCGGCACTCTTCCATCTTTTGAGATGGAATCGACAGAGCAGTATCAGTACCGGCACTCTTCTATCTTTTGAGATGGAATCGACAGAGGAGTATCAGCATCAACACTCTTCCATCTTTTGAGATGGAATCGATAGAGCAACATCAGCATCGGCACTCTTCCATATTTTGAGATGGAATCGACAGAGCAGCATTAGCATCGTCACTCTTCCATCTTTTGATATGGAATCGACAAAGCAGCATCAACATTGGCACTCTTCCATCTTTTGATATGGAATCGACAGAGTAACATTAAAATAGCTACTCTTACTTAAAGTGGCACTTCTGCTTCTCTTTTTTTTTTACGACTGCTTGACGAGGAATGGCAGCAATTAACAAGATTCTGTCAAGGGGAGTAATGCAAAGCATTTGCCTACTTCAGTGGCTCATCGTTGGAAGGTAGCTTTCATTACTTCACCACTAAGACTTGGGACTATTTCAGCATTTCAAGAACTTGAATTTCCTTCATCGTATCAATAATGTTGAACTTCTTTCATACGAATTTGTATCACGAATACTTGATATCATACTTGTAATCCACTAACTTCTTCAACTGCCAAACGAACTCACACAAGATAACTTATGTAATGACTGAACTTAGTGGGATTCTAAGCTGTCTATGTATCTCAATAAAGAGAATCAAGTTATAACGTAGTTCAAAGGGACATGATTTTGATTTGGGAGGTGTCGTGCACAGTTTATACTCATGCGGGCCAGGAGTGTGTCGTACACAGTTTAAACTCGTGCGGACCAGGAGTAACATGCAATTTAGGCTCGTGCATCATGGAGCGTGTCGTTTGCATTTATTTACGTATAGTAGCATTTCAAGAATTTTCCATTTATGGAGCCAATAATCACGCCATCTTCTGATATCAGTTTGTAGGCGCCATTAGTGTATACTTCTTTTACAACATGGGGGCCATCCCATTTTTGGAGAAACTTATTCCCAACATGATGTGTGACCACAATAGGCCTTCTTACGGCAAGCACCAAGTCGTCAACTTGAAAAGAACGTATTTTCACCCTTTTGTTGAATGTTCTGGATAGTCGAGATTTATAGCACTCAAGTGTTTGTTATGCATCTAATCTCTTCTCATCTAATGCTTCTAATTCTTGAAGGCGCAGCTCTGTATTTTCCTCTTCGGTTAAGCCTTCTTTTATAGCCATCCTCAAAGAGGGAATCTGCTTTTCGAGACGCACCACAGCTTCAACACCATAAACCAAAGAATACGGAGTAGCCTGAGTAGGCGTTCTATAGGTGGTGCGGTACGCCCATAAAGCTTCATTTATTCTTTCATGCCAATCCCGTTTCGACTTGGAGACCACCTTCTTCAACAAATTGCACAAGGTTTTGTTAAATGCTTCGGCCAGACCATTGGCGGCTGCATTGTACATTGACGACTTCCTTTATTTGAAGTCAAATTTCTCGCACAACTTGTCGATACAGCTGTTGCTGAATGGCTTCCCATTATCTGTGATGATGTAACAAGGAACACCATATCTGTAAATGATATTGATTCAAATGAAATCAGCAACATTTTCTTTCTTCACTTCCTTTAAAGGCACAGCTTCAGCCCATTTGGAAAAGTAATCAGTAGCAGCAAGGATGTAGAGATGACCACCAGAAGATTTTGTGAGAGGCCCCACTACATCTAATCCCCACGTATCAAAAGGCCATAAAGCGACTGTTGGGTGTAGAGGCTCCGGAGGTTGATGGATTAAATTCCCATGGAACTGGCAGGCTTGACATTTTTGTGCATACTCCATGCAATCTTTTACCATTGTTGGCCAATAGTAGCCCATCCTCTTGATTCGGAAGTGCAGCTTCGGCCCAGACTGATGAGCACCGCAAATACCAGAATGAGATTCCTTCATTGATTGAACAACTTCTTCTTTACTTAGGCATCTCAAGAAAATTCCATCAAATGATCTTCTATACAACGTGCCTTTGAAGTAAATAAATCGAGGTGCCCGACACCGAATATCAACCCTTTGGCGTGGATCATTTAGCAATTTATCATACTTGAGATAACCCACGAGTGGTTGGCGCCAATCCTCTTCTTCAATTTCGAAGACTTCCACCAAATGATTTTCAACTTCTTCATAATCATCATCCTCGAAGATTGGTAGTACAACCCAACTTTTACACACTGCAATTTGAATTTGCGCCTCCGACATAGCTATAGTTGATGCTAGCTTGGCGAGGGTGTCAGCTTGTTTATTCTTTCTTCAAGACAGATGTTTAATATCAACATCAACAAGCCAACTCATCAACTTTTGAGCATACTTGTAGTATGGGAGCAATTCGGGCTTCCTCACTTCATACACTCCGAGTAGTTGGTTTATCACAAACAACGAATCACCATACACTTTAAGGTGTAGTTGCTTTATGTCAACGGCCATTTCTAAACCAAGTATGAGTGCTTGATACTCAGCCACATTGTTAGAGCAATTTTCTGTTAAGGAAAATGAGAATGGCAAAACTTCACCACTGGATGTTACAAACACGACTCCAGCTTCGGCTCCTTCTCTATAAGATGTTCCATCAAAGTACATCTTCCAAGGAGAAGTTATTTCTACAGTGAAAGCATCTTCATCAGGGAGTTCATCAGACAGTTCCCATTCAGCAGGCATTGGATGATCAGCTAGAAAATATGCCAACACTTGTCCTTTTACGACCTCCTGAGGGACATATATGATCTCAAACTGTTGGAGTTGAAGATACCACCTTGCAAGCCGATCAGAGAGACTGGTTTTGACATAACAAACTTCAATGGGTTAGTTTTTGAAACTAATCGAAATGTGTGAACTTGGAAGTAATGCTTCAACTTTTGAATCACAAAGATAAGAGCTAAGCAGATCTTTTCAATAGGCTAATATTTCAACTCATTCGGAGTCATGGTTCTACTCAGGTAGTAGAGAGCAGTTTCCTTACCATCATCATTCTCTTGTGCGAGTAAAGCTCCCACAGAGCGCTCTTGAGCTGCTAAATAGAGAATTAATGGACTTCTTGGTATTGGTGCACCCAACACTGGTGCCTTTATCAAGTATTCTTTAATGCTATTGAAAGCATTATTGCAAGCTTCATCTTACTCGAATATGCTGCCTTTCTTCATGAGATGACTGAATGGTTGACATCGGTCTGCTAAATTTGATATGAATCTTCTTAAATAGGCCAACTTTCCTTGCGGACTTTTGAGTTCATGTATATTCCGCGGCACATGCATCTTCAGGATTGCATCGATCTTTGCCTTTTCGATTTTAATTCCCCGACGATGAACAATAAATCCGAGAAATTTTCTGGATGTAACTCCAAATGCATACTTGAATGGATTCATTTTGAGTTGAGGTTCTCTTAGCCGTTCAAACACTTGCCTTAAATCATGTAGATGATTTTTCTTCTCCTTTGTTTTTACCACAATGTCATCAACATAGCATTCGACGTTCTTATGTAGCATATCATCGAATATCTTCTGCATGGCTCGTTGATAAGTGGCGTCGGCATTCTTCAAGCCGAATGGCATGACATTATAGCAATATATTCCTTTTGGAGTGCGAAAGGTTGTCTTCTCTTGATCCTCTGGAGCCAAACTAATTTGATTGTAGCCAGATGACCCATCCATGAAAGACATGACTTCGTGCCCCGTTGTTGCATCAATCATGAGTTCAGCAATCGGCAATGAAAAATCATCTTTTGGACATGCCAGGTTCAGGTCACGGAAGTCAACACATACTCTGAGTTGCCCATTTCTCTTCCTCACTAGCACAATGTTGGAAATCCATGTGGGATACTTAACTTCTCTTATTTTTCCTGCTTCAAGAAGCTCATTAATTTCATTTTCAATTAATGGAATCAACTCTGGTCGAAATCGTTGTTGCATTTGTTTAACTGGTCGAGTTCCCTTCTTGATTGACAAGTGATGCACTGCGATCTTCGGATCTAGACTGGCATTTCTTTATGCGACCATGCAAAGACATCTCTGAATTCCCACAAAAGGCTGATATATTGTTCTTCTTCCTCAACACCTAGTAGGGCACTTATGTAAGTAGGACGTCGGTTGCTTTCATCACCTTAGTTAATTTCTTTCAACTAATCAACAGTAGCCTTCACACCTTCCTCAAATTGGGGAGGGGCATCCTCAGCATCCACTTCCTCCACTTGAGAATCCTCAAGAGCAGTGATGTGGTTGGTGGAAGCTACACTTTTTTTATCATCATTATTGTCTTCTTTAGTAAAGACAATTGTCTGCATCTTGACCTTCAACACTCTTCTACATGAGACTGTCAAGATATTTCTCTTCTTCATGCAAGAAAGAATTCGATTCCGGAGTTTTGGGAAGCTAGGGGACTTGAAATTACTTTTCTTCCCACACTTTTTCTTCTCACATGGTCCGAGCCTTTCAAAAACACTTCTAAGCCTCTCGAAGATAGAGCTTTTCTTGATCTTCCTTCCTCCTTCATCAAACTTGTCTTTTGTGGACGGAGCTTCTCCCTCTGTGATATAATTTGTATTTGCTCTTCTAATTGCTATGTGGACTGGCTTTCGAGGGACATATCCCAATTCTGACTTAGCATTCTTGACAGTATTGCCACTACTTATTAATATTTTCTGAGCGGCATTGAGCCTATGTTCAGATGGGTTGATAGTCTCTTGAGTCAACTTGCTTGTCATCGGTTTCTCCTTTGGTTCATAACCAGCTTTCTTGAGAAGTTTGAAAGCTTTTGGGCCATATGACTTGGCTATTTCTGCTTCAAATACTTTACCGTGTTCGGTCTTTGCTCCTTCAAAGGACGTACGAATCCTTTGAATGGAGGAGAAGAAGTCTTACCTTCATCGATTTTTGTTAAAGGCAACGTCAAATCTTCCAAGGCCTCAAGCTTCTCTTTGTTCTTCTTGAGAGCACTGGATGATGTGCTACCTTCATCCTTTACTTGTTTACTGCCCCTATCGTTTTGTGCTGGGATTTCTTCGTGCTTTACTTCCTTTGTATTCTTGAAGAAATACTTAGCATATGCAAAGTAAGCTTCAACTTCGGTAAATGGCTTATCATCACTTAACACCGTTTTCACGTTATTGCCTTCACTATATTTGAAGCATTGGTGTAATGTAGTAGGAATTATACCATTCTCATGCAGCCATGGACGTCCCAATAGCATGTTGTATGAAGTTTTTGCATCAATAACATGGAAGAGTACCGTTGATTGTATCTCATCTATCATCAAATCAAGAACAATCGTCCCGAGAGTTCTTTACCCTTCATGATTAAACCCTTGGATCATCAATCGGCTATGGTTGAGTTCATCTATTGGTATTTCTAATTTCTTCAACATCCTTAAAGATAGGATGTTCACTGCTGAGCCTCCGTCAATAAGTATACATTTTACTTGCAACCCTTGTGTATAACCAGTTACAAATAGAGGTCGGTTGTGAGGCTGTGAACACAACAACATGTCTTCATCTGTGAAGGTCACCTTCATTGAGTAAGCCTTTTTCTTATCCTCAACTCGTTCATCTTTACTGCCCTCCTCACTCACCACATGACATGAGCTTTCATCATGAACTTCTTTTATAGAAGCGAAGTTTGTGGCTGCTTCATCTTCCAACATAATTTTTCCTTCCTTGGCCAATTGCATGATCTTTTCCTTGAATATGAAGCAATCATGAATGGGATGGCCCACCAATCTATGGTACTTGCAATATTTTGGATCATTGATTCGATTGGCTTCCTCTTGGCGTTTTATCTCAGGGAGTTCAATGAGTTTGTCTTTTATCAGATCATCGAATATACCAGAAACATCAGAGTTCAGGAATGGATACTCTTTTTCTTGCATCTCCTTCAGGGTTAACCTCTTTTTCCCCATTCTTGAGCAACTTGCTTCCCTTTGTCTTTTTTATCATCTTCACTTTTTTGAACCTTGACAATAGCAGTGTTTGTGGCCATTGATTCTTTATTGGAGTTTCTAGCATAAGGCTTGCCCCCTTTCTTGGCTTCTTGTCTATCTCTGGACTTGTAAAAATCCGACACTGGTGAGTGTTTGATTCCACTAGCAGCCATGTTCAATTCCATGTCATGAGCTCTCGTAGCCAACTCCTCAAAAGTCTTTGGTTGAATACCTTTAAGTATATAGAGTAAATTCCATTCCATCCTTTGGATGCACATTTCGATAGCAGTCTCTTCGAATAATCGGTCCTTACAGTTTAAACTCAAATTTCTCCATCGATTGATATAATCAATCCCTGGCTCTTTCTTCAATTGGCGAGTATTAGTTAGCTCAATCATGCTAACGGTTCTCCTCGTGCTATAGAAACGATTGAGAAATTCATGCTCCATTTGTGCCCAACTGTTAATGGATTCAGGCTTCAAATCGATATACCAATCAAAGGCATTTCCTTTGAGAGAGCGAACGAATTGTCTTACCATATGGTCTTCATAAGTACCAGCATCATTGCATGTCTCAATAAAGTGTGCTACGTGATGTCTTGGATTTCCCTTGCCATCAAATTGTTGGAACTTGGGAGGCTGGTAGCCAGCTGGCATTTTTAAGTTGTTCACTCTTTTTGTGTATGACTTGACATAAGTGACGGTAGGCTTGGAAGTCTCCTCAAACCTCTCCTTTATTGTTCCAAGTATAATGTCCTTCAGTTGATCTACTTGGAGGATTCCATCATCCGAAAGTTGCACTCCCCTTTCAGTTTGCTCTTTTTCAGCAGTTTGGTGTCTTGTGAACTCTTCAACCTCACTCTCATCCATTAATCCTTTTTCGTTTGAACGGCTAGTCTCCGCGATATCTCTTTTTCCATCAATTGAGAGATCTTTGTGTCTTGAGCTTCTATATGTTTTGTGAGCCTTTCAATAGCTTTCATCATGTTTTTTTACTTAATTTTTCAGTTATATTTTGTTTATCCCTAGAAATGAATGGTGATTTGCTTATCCCAACAACCAGAAGAAGCTCACCAACTAACAACTACTCTCAGAAATAGAAAAGAAAAAAAGAAAGGGGAAAAAGAAAGGACGAAAAAACCTTTCCCACTATTGTGGCGGCGGGTATAGCAGAGGAAGAAATTGCCATCGCTGATGCTTTCTATCATACTCAAGCAACCACTATAGCACTTGTCTTTGCAGCTCAGAGACTGTTGTCATCTCCCTTCCTAATGCATCCACTGTAGCATTCAAACCACTATAGTTAGTATGCAAATTAGTTTAGTTGGTATTCAAATTATTATAACTACTGTTCAAAGCCACAATGATGTTGTTCATCGTGAGGTAGTTTTTGTTTATAATAGTATAGATAGAGTTGAGAGAGAGGTGTAGTTGTTATTCAAAGTAGTCAACTGCTCACCAATCAGGGTCAAATGTGAACCCCATTTATCTCCACTGGGAGTTTGAGCTCCCCCAAACTATTGCTACTTGTAGGCTCTAGTAGCCTCTTGAAATCCAACACCATGACGAACTTCTTCTTGAAATTGGCTTCCATAAGGTTTTATTTTGGTGGTACCTCCTTCCCCTTGCCTGGGCAAGCCAAGAGCTAACTTTTGTGGCACCTCCTCCGCAAATGCAAGGAGTACTCTCTAATCACATCCAACTAAGAATGCAATCGAAATATTATGATGTAAGTCACTTTCCATCACGATGTTTGTTTGCAATGAAAGGTGATGTCAGTTGTCTACGTGGAACTAGTGTAACATAATCTCCTCTTCTAACTACCCTTTGCCTTCGGATCCTTTAAGTGAACTTAAGGGACTTAGGCTACAATGCCCACTGTCAAAAAACAACATTCAAAAATGCCCGGTACAGTACAAAAAAAGCAAAAATGCCAACTTTTAAAAGAAAAAGACTCTGATACCCTTGATTTGACGTGAAGAAAACATGACTTCTTTTTTACCGCAGAGCACCATATATATACTCGATCATGGGGCTTTGAGAATATACATACTCGGTCATTCAAGGGGATTTGAGAATATATATACACTCGGACTTGGCGTTGGGAATATACATACTCGGTCATTCAAAGAGATTTGAGAATATATACACACTCGGACTTGGCTTTGAGAATATACATACTCGGTCATTTAAGGGAATTTGAGAATATATATACACTCGAACTCGACTTTGAGAATATACATACTCGGAATATACATACTCGGTCATTCAAGGGAATTTGAGAATATATATATACTCGGACATGGACAGTGCTTTAAGAATATATACATATCACTCGGTCATAGATATCACTCGGTCACTCTTGAGAATTTACATATCACTCGGACTCGGTCACTCGGTCAGTGCTTTGACTTTATATATTTCTGCTGTAATAAAATCACTCGGTCACTCGTCTTTGAGTTTATATTTCTGTTGTAATAAAATCAGCCAAAGATTGATGAAATATATTTTTTAAGGTTTTTATCTACTCTATCAAATTAATATTTAAATTTTAAATCATACTCCCTCCGTCCCAACTTTAACTTCACACTTTCCATTTTGGTTTGTCCCAAATTCAACTTCACATTTCCATAAAATGAAAAAGAAACTAACAAATATCCCTCTAACATACTTTAATTTCAAATTTGCCATCACCTTTTTAACTGTTCTTAGTCTCATTATTGGTATCAAAATAATTTTAGAGTAAGAGACTCTATCGTTGTTGTACACGTGTGACTGATGAGTGATATTTTCACCTAAATTTTAGTGTCTTTTTATATGTGTTTTCGTATTATTTTATCCGTATTTGTATTCTATTTGGTTGTGTTTTATGTTTTTATAGAAATGTGTGAGAATGAGTTTAATTCAGAATTTTTATTGGATGCTGGATTTGATAAGGAAAACGTAGAAAAAAGCGAATCTTAATTTGGAGTTGAAACGAGGAAGAACGAGCCAAAACAGTGAAGGAAGAAACAGGGCAGCATCAACACGATCTGCCGTGTGCAGGAACACGGGTCGTGTCACGTACACGACCCGAGTTCAGCACACGGGCGGTGTGCGTTGTCGCCTGAAGCATTCACACGGCCACCCCTGTGGCCGTGTGCTACGCACGAGCCGTGCGCTGTTTGAAGCTCGCGTTGACTGTGTACCCTAGACACGACTCGGGCCGTTTTACAGCACACAAGCGGTGTTGGTGATTAAATTGCTGAAATTTCCAGATTCCTTCTAGAAGGCCCACAAGGGTATAAATACCACTCCATTCAATATTTTGATCATATAATATCCGAAATTCACAGCTGCCCACATACCTCACACACCATTTCCTCAATTTTTCACCATTCATTTCCTCCATTCTTCATCCATATCATCTATCTTCATCCCACCATAGTTAGAGAAGCAAGGGAGAGAGGAGGATTACAAAGGGGAGAAGAAGATCACAATTGGAGACATCTAAGGGAGTTTTCATCTATTGTATTGAAACCTATTGTTTATCATATTTGGTAAGGGTTTTAATGTCTATGTTGAATTCCTTGTGAACATGAGAGGCTAATCTCCTTTGTGAGATTAGCAATATGAATTGTGTTGGATAATTTTGGGTATTTTTCAATTGAATGAATATGTTGATTGAGTTAATTGATTTTCAATCATTGATGCTTTAGATCTTGATGTTTATGATGATTTATGTGGTTTGTTGTTTTAAACATGTTATTAGATTGAGAAGTCAATTGCATATTTAGGATAATCAATTGAATCATTTCATCAAACATTTCATGTGCATTATAAATTGTAAAGAGATTGAGAAATCCTTTAGAATTTAGAATCCTTTGATAGGACATCCGATTGGTTTGATCGAGAGGTTGATTAATCGTGTGAATGGACTCTCATTTCAAACTTAGTACCTAGTTGGAATTTTTGAGTGAGAACTAACCATTGGAGCTATGTTTAGAACCATATCCTATTCATTCCGAGAGGGAGTTTAGGTGAACCAGTGTTGGCCCTTAGTCTATACCCATGACACATATGAGTTCATTGCATGATACCTAGATTTTCCATGCTTCAAGTATTGCTAGTCTCATCTCTATCTACTTGGCTCATTCATCCATCTCCCATTCATCTTTCCATTTATTTTATTGTCATTTCTTGATAATCCATCCCCTTTATGATCATCTCTATAATACTATGATGAACACGAGATCGCTTAAACCCTAGTACCTTCCTCCCTGTGGTTCGATAAATTCTTTAATTGGTTATCCCAACTACAAATGGTTAATCAGTGACCAAGTAACAAAATTTATAAGTATGTCGTCCCAAGGGAAAGTAAACTCATGATTATATCTGGATTTGTCATCAATTATGCTTTGTAAGAGTGATAAGATTGAATGTTTGGTTTTATACTAATGATTACTCTAATCAATTAACTAACTAGCTTAACTAGCAACTAATTGTAACAATTATCAAATAAGTGACAAGATGAATGGAATGTGGATAGAATGTATTTAAGAAGAGAGCAAGGCTAATCATACTCATGATTAAGAAACTAGCTAGATATGCATGACTCTTAACGTTGAAATTCATTAATTATGAACTAAAAGCAATCACGTTTTTATCCCTAATCCTTATGGCCAAGGCAATTAGGTTCTCGACTCCTTTACAAGTCTAAATCCCCTAGGATTGTCTTATCATCAATTCCCATTAAGATACTAAGATTCTAAGTTGGTTCTTTTCACTCAATTCCTTAAGTGTCCCCCTATGAATGTACTAAGCATAAGAACGGTATGACTTACCTCCTCTCACACTAACATGCATGCTCATCTTAATATATGATTCAATTAAACCACTCATCATACTATTGGAAGGACCATCCTAATACCATGAAAAGAGAATTTAATCATACAAGTATTGAAATGAAACATGATTCATTAATCATAAAAGGAAGTCCAAAATTAACTCAATTCAACATCTTAAATCCTACATATCTAACATTCTCCTCAACCACTCATATGATTAGCCCTACTATAGGACTAACCACTACACATTGTGTTTAGATCAATACATTCAAAGGCTTGCTCCATTTGAGCCAAAATAAGAACAAAATCAACAATTGGAAAGTATATTGACTTCCCTTTTGTGAAGATGGCCTTCCTTCTTTCCAAAATGCTAAATTCTTCAATCATTGATGTTTTCCTCTTCTTAAATTGATGGAAATGTAGAATGGAGGATGAATTTGGTGAGAACCAATGGATTGGATGGATGAAATTGGTGGAAGATGGATGAATTTGAATGTGTGTGTGAAGGTATGGTGAGATAATGTGTGTTTAGATCTTAAAAACTGCTCCAAAATGTGGTTCCCCCCCTAATTTTCGCACCAATTGTACATTTATACCCCTTGGGGACCTTCTAGAAGCATCTAGAATTTTTCTGACTTTTTCCCATTTTTACCCAACTCAACTCGAGTTAGTAACTCGAGTACACGCCTGTCAAGTCGAGTTGCAAGAATCTGAAATTAGAAAATTTCCTGAACCTAGCTCGACTCGAGTTGGCTCTCTGGACACTTTTCGGGTGCTACTCTGCCCCAGCTCGACCTTCTGCTGACTTGCCCTGACCCAGCTCGACTCAAGTTGGGTAACTCGAGCTCTCGCCTGTTAACTCGTGTCAGAACCTAGAATTTCCTCGGCACCTAACTCGACTCAAGTTGCAAGTCGAGTTGGACTTTGCAACTCGACTCGAGTTGCAAGTCGAGTAAGACCTTGCAACTCGAGTTGGGTGTTTTCAGCCCGTTTCAGCTCTTGACTCCGTTTTGCTCCGTTTTTAACATGTTTCACATACATTTAAACTCATTTCCACACATTTATCAACTTGTACACATCTCTCCTAATTAACACAAAACTCGACCAAAAGTTACACAAATACGGATACAATCATACGAAAATTCACAAATAAAGACACTAAAATTTAGGTGAAAATGACGACGATCATTAACACCATAACATACTTTATCATTTATTTATTACCCAAAATATCATACTACCCTCAAAAGTAAGTCAAAAAGTAATTTTTCTTAAACTCCGTATCTACAATAAACGTGAAGTTGAATTTAGGACTGAGGGAGTAATAAAAATTAAAAATAAAAATTATAATGTAATTTATATAAAAAAAAATTATAAATTATATATTGTATTGAGGGGTATATATTTTCTGTAATAAAATAAGCAAAAGATTGATTAAATATATTATTTACAGATTTTTATCTACTCTCAAAATTTAATATTTAAATATTAAATTATAATATTGATTGAAAAAATTATAAAATATTTTATATTTTAATTTGACAGAAATTAAATATTTTATAAAAAGGACAAAATTAAATATCAACATGAACTAATATCCAAATTGAAATTAATACTTAAAAGATGGATATAAATAAAATTTTCAATTAAATATTTTAAATAAATTATATTAAAGATCGAAAAATTTTTATTTAATTCCTAACACATGCTTTTTTTAACTTATTATAAATTAATTAATTTATTATATAAGCAAGTTCAAATCTCAAACTCCACTAGGCCACTCAGCCTTTCTTTTCTTGTAAAAAATTTATTTAATTTCTGACACATGCCTTTTTTTAATTTATTACAAATTAATTTATTTATTATAAGCAGGTTCAAATCTCAAATTCCACTCGGCCACTCAGCTTCTTTTTTTTTTCTTGTCTCCTAAATTGAAAATGCCTGAAACATGCACAGTAGGAGTAATTCAGTAAAGTTAACTCTAAAGTGGGCATTTTTGCTCATTCTTAGTCAAAGTAGGCATTTTTTCATTTGTCAAAATAAAAAAAGGCCAAATAGACTACATTTCTCTAATAGTAACAGTAAAACTTTAGAAGCTTTCCAGTTCATGAATAAAGTGATACTAACATTATCGAAAATAGCATCCATGTTTGCTTGCATTTCCAGCTCGTGTATACAGTTTCAGTTTCATTTCTCTAGCTTGTCTGAAATAGAGTCCCACTACTTAGGATCAATTCCTAAGTCCTGATTAGGCTACCTTTTCATAGGCCTTGGCTTTTCCTTTAACTTGTTGATTGACTTTTTTCTAGTCTTTCTCTTCTTGCTAGAGGATTCACCTAAGTGTGATGGGACTGCAAAAATTATAAATTAGAAGCAGCCTATACCAATCACATTCAAGACCTCTAGACACAAAACATCATGCTCTACTCACCAACATATAGAGTTCTTACAACACTCAACAAACTTGCTCATTCAACAGGTATAACTATTAGCTCAAACAAATTCATCAAGTTCCATTCATAGTCTTAACATGTCCTATCAACCCTCTAGAATGTTTAAAACTATTCCACATTAATCATTCAACAGTGCATCTTCAATATATATAACATGAAGTGATGAACATGAAGAGATAGAAACTCAAAACTAGCATTCTTAATTCAAAAACTCAATTTCCCTCTCAACAACTAGACAAAATTTAATCTTATTTCATCCAATATGAAAAATTATTTCATAACCATGGAATCAAAACTCTTGCATAATCAATCAATGCATAACATCACATCTTGCTTCAACTCAAATCAAGTCCATGCTTCAATTACCACAAACAAGCCCAAAATTTTTAAAACAACTCCAACATGAGTTCAATTCAACATGAAAAACCTAATCAAACATGTATAAGACATCAATGCATAGGAATTCAAATTTCAAATAAAACTGAACAAACACTTGCAATTTTTGTCGCATCTCAACACCCCACACCACAAGCACAACAATTGAAGCATAAATCAACTTACCTATACAAAATAATCGATTCTTCTTCAATAACAAGTAGAGTAGAGTGGAATGCACTTACTTTTAGTCCGCACTATATAGTGTATGCTTTAATGTATGAATCAAAATCCAAAAAGCCTACTCTTTGGATGAAAATATCTCCTTTCACAAGTGAAATCCAAATGCTAAAGTGTGTGCAAAGTGACGAGAGTGAGAAGAGAAGGGTTCTCGAGGTTTCCGAGTGGCGGAGCAAATGTGCTCGATAGTGATCCAGTGGTCGACGTTACATTCAGACAGGCTGCTCAATCCTAAGTAAGCCTGCTTGATGCCATTCAACTGTGCTTCTTTTCTATTCTATTCTTACAGAATCTTTGCACTATGCACTATGCTCGATGGTAATCGAGCATGCTTCTTTTCTTTGAAAATTCTTCAGATTAATGTATGCTCGATGTTGAGCGTGTGTGCTCTATGGTGATCGATCAATCAACATTAGTACCTTCTCTTCCCAAAAAAAAAACTTGCTCAAAATCGAGCACATATTCTCTGTGGTTATCGAGCAATCCTCTGAGACTTCGTAAATTGTAAATTGCAATACTGGTCCTGGTCCCACCCGTCACAGAACTCCTCGGAAGCGAGACCTCTGCCTCATTCTCCGGTGCAGCGACTTCTGCCACGCCATGGACTTCTTTGATAAGAAAATTACATCCAAGAATGCTGGCAACAGCCGCTACGGCCCGAAGGAGTTCTTCAACCAAGTGATGCTGGAGAAGGCTGCGGATTACCAGGTGTACAGCTTCCTATACGAGCCCCGCCGACTCCGAGGCCCGGACACGAACTCATGGCCACCACCACCGACGAGGTCAGCCCGGCCAGGGCGGGGCAAGATCTACGTGGTGTGGCGGGGCACGGGGACCAAACCAGGTCTGTCGCCGTCACCATTAAGCCCGGATGGCCGCCGCTACTGGCAAGCAATCGCATGAAGAAACCCGCTCTGCCAACAAGCCGGAACAATAGTTTTTAGTGATATCCCGGTTGCGACAATCGTTTTCTCATCACCGCAGGTAGGCGACAGGGAGTTCAAGGAGAGGGTAGGGCGGTAACCCAACCGGAAAATCCTACGACGATGGAGATGGACAACAGTAAATCTCCATACTTAAAAGGAGGATAAGGCCTGATAGAATTTATCGATGTAGTGGGGCGAATTGGAAGGAAAAGCAATTAGGGTTTTTTTGGGGGTTTTGATTCTAAATTTGGGATAAAATTAATCACCTAACGGTCACGTGACGGGCCTCAGTTAATTTTAAAACGGTTGGGGTGAAAAATGCCAAAAAAAAAAAATATGCGAGATCATAAATGCATGAAAAAAATGTTTTGGGACTTAAATCAAAATTATTGGAACCAAAACCAAATGTTAATGTGACGGGTGAGACCAGTATTGCAATTTTCTCTCTCCACCTCCATCCACTTCAAAAACTTAAGTTTTATATCTCAAGGATTAAGATCATTAGTAAATCATGAAGAGTAAATTAAAAAGCAACTCAAATGGACAAAATAAACGAAACTAAGTGAAAAACATATCTCGATGCAAAAAAGAACATCATCCCCTAAACTTAGACAAAAACATCATTTCAGTCTGTTTCAAAGGGATATTATTACCTTAGTGAAATGCTCACTTCCGGAAAAAGAATCACCTAGGACAAACACAACAAAAACAAATGGATCGTCTATTCCATTTCAATATTTCATCTCTCATTCTACTTATTAGATTTTTCCACGTGGTATGATCAATACCCAATTTATCGCCACTTGTGCAATGGTTTAATGATCATTAATTAGGGTATAATTTTTTTAATAGAAAACAAGTTATGGAATACCATTTTGGAATAGGGAATTCGAATCGCAACCAAAAAAAAAAGCAAAAGTGAGTTTCCTCCAACCTAAGTGCTCTTTTTTAACATCGTTGAGCTCAACAAAGCAGGTTAGATCAAATAAAATAATAAAGAATAAAGCCTCCCTTTCTTGTGGTTGATGATAATGCTTCAAGCGATTTTCGTTCACCACAAAGAGAGTTACATCCTCCTTTTTGAGTTCCAACGTACTAACAAAAACTCTATTCACTACATACAGGCTCATCCACTTAGATTTCAGCTTACCCGTGGAGATCTTCAATCTTTATTAATAAATGCATATTGTTTGAATTTGAGTGCACAAATATTAATTCGTGTTTGCATAGTATATTTTGTCTTATGAATAATTATGATAAAATAAGATTCTAGTTTTTTGTTTATTGTGTTGCAGCCCATTTTAGCAAGCAAGCACACAGTGGTTGTACTTGATAAGAAACTAAATCTCTCTCGCATTTCACCATCGATGATTTCCAAATTCAATCAATTCTGTATAAAGGAGGCATGCCATTTTTAGTCATAGTATCTTTTAGTCTTTTATAATATCTTTTAATAATGAAGTTTACTATTACTATAAAAAATCGCTCCATTTATTTCATAATGAAATTTATAGTTATTGTATACACGGAGTTTAAAGAAAATTTGATTTTTGCTTACTTTGGGGATAGTTTTTGTATTTTTATGTAATAAAAAAATTATGAAATAAGTTACATGAGTTGAAAATAGATAATAATTTTGAAATTAAAGTTTATGAGCAACACTTGTGTGAGATCGTTTTGCATTTTTTAATTAATTATTTTTCATTGAAGATGTTTATACTTTTCATTAAATATAGTACAATGACTGACACTGAATCCAACATTCGATACTATAACGATGGTGTCATATCATATGCTGCGTATACGATACTCTAACTAACACAGAACAATTAAACTATTAAAAAAAAGGGATATGGATGCATTTTGGTCCAAAAAAATGACCGTAGAATTTCTATAATTCTAATTGCTGTGTAACATTAAGGATTTTTATCTTTAAAAATTGGATATTTTTGTAATTATCTAAATTATATACTGCTATTTATCACTTTAAAAGAAGCCATTTCCAAAATTATATAATCCCTCCGTCCCAGGAAAGTCTGCACCCCTCTTCCCGGTACGGAGATTAAGAAAGTGACAACTTTTAGGGGTATTATGATATTTTTTTATAATAAATAGTAAATGATAAAGTATGTTAGGCGTGTTAGGTAGTGGTGATTTTTTTTAAATAAAGTGTATGGAGAAAGTAATTATATTTGACTTTTTGCTTTTTTAGGAATGTGCAAACTTTTGATAACCCAAAATGGAAAGTGTGACATATGAAATCGAAAGTGTGACATCTAAATTATGTGTGATTATTATTATTATTTTTAAAAAATCATTTCATTCAAAGCACATAATTACAAAAAAAAATACAAAACGTATTATTATTATTATTATTATTATTATTATTATTATTATTATTATTATTATTATTATTATTATTATAAACCCTAAGCATAGGATTGATAATAATGCGCAGATTTACTTGAATTTCTACAATAGTAGTATATAATTAAATTGCGTAGTCTAGGCTAGCTACCAAATAATAAGTGATGCGCTTACTTACCTATCTTTTTAATTAACATGGTCTTAAACTCAGTCTAGGCTAGCAAAGAACAATAAAAGAGTTTGTCTCTTCTTCCCAATATACAAAATGCGTAAGATTTATACTTATAAAGGGCATACCATTTAATTTAAATCTTAATACATCTATTTTGCAGTTTGCTTTTGACTACGTGGATACTTTCTTCATTCTCCTTGGTGACATGCACTACAAAAAAAAATATTTTTTAGCAACCGAATTTAGCAACGGAATTCAATCCGTTGCTAATTACCATCAGATTAGCAAGGGAATCATTATATAAATTACCAACGGAATTATTAGCAACGGATTACCAACGGAATTGATTTTTCATTATTAAAAATTTATCAACCACCACTTTAGCAACGGAATTTTACCAACGGATTCCGTTGTTAATCCATTGGTAAGCCAATTTAACAATGGAATTAAGGCTTTTAGCAACAGAATATTTTGTTGTTAAAAAATAGTTTTTTTTATAGTGATGGCAGGAGAAGAGAATTTGGAGCACTTTCTATAATTCAATATTTTTTCTAACGTGTTTTTATAACTTTCCTATGTCATAGATTTTGAGATTTCAACTTCTCTCTTACTTCTATTCTTAGGTTACATTTTTTTTATTTATTTTTTCCAAACTTTCTATAATTAAATTTTCTTTATTTTTACTATAATATTTATTATTGAATTTAATTACTAATCAATTCCTATTTTGTAGTTTGCCTTTGATTACGTGGATACTCTCTTCATTCTCCTTGGTAACATGACAGGAGAAGAGAATTTCGAGCACTTTCTATAATTCAATATTTTTTGGGTTAATTACGTACAAAATTCTAAGCTTTTCGTCAATTTCAAATTAGTCCAAACTTTTTGATATTTATAAATAAATACACAACTTTAAACTCATATGTCAAATCAAACCATCGGCAGTCGTCCAGTTGCCCGGTGCTGATGTGTGGGCCACCTGTACCAAATAAAATAATAAGAATTGCCACATGTTTAAAACTAAGATTTTGCTTTTTTTTTTTTTCATCTCTTTCTCACCCGTTCATTCCCATTCTCATCTACACACATATCCATAACCTCCACCACCACCACCACCACTTTTCAATGCCCACCGCCTCTGCCCCATCTCTCTCTTACTCCATTTATTTTTTCACATTTTACTATCAGCCTATCAAATTAAACAGTCATAAATATGTCAAATTAAAAGAGTCAAAGCCAAAATTTTACATTCTGATTGATAGAATTAATTGTTAACAAAATAAGATTGACAAGTACATTTCCAATTAAGGCAGCAAAATTCGAGTGTGTGAGAAAGAAAAATAGGACGGTGGCAATGGCAGTGGTTGACGACCAGGAGGCGGCGACACCTCGCGATTTCTGCATCGCACGTTGGTGGGTGGTGGGAGACTCGGCGGATCTATTGCGGCGCGATGGCGCGGTGACGGTATGAATTGATTGCTTGGAAAAAGCAGGTTTTTTCTTTCGGAATCCTTGATGTAGGTTTCGAGAAGAAGGCTATAAGTTTTTGAATGCCGTCGAGAATGAAGCTCCAGCTTTCTTGTACATCTCTCAGGTTTTTGGGTACTTGATCGGAAACATACACAAGCGATCTTATCTTCATGGGGTGAGAAGGGGTTCTTGGAATGGATGGCATTTTTTAGATTTGGGGGGATTTTTTGTTGCAGAATTTGATTGTGAAGGTGTGTGGGCTTTGAATTTTGTGCACTGTCTTTAGTAGAGTTTATTTATTCAAACAAATTTCCGCTGTTGGAAGCATTTATCGAGGTGGTTGCCGGTGGTGCCGCCGGTGGAGAATGGAGAGAAGAGAGTAAGAGAAGTGAAAAGGAGTAGAGAGGCCGAGGAAGAGAAGGAGAGAAAAGAGGAGAGGCCGTGGATACCATGGTGGACAGGGAGGGAGAAGTGGTGGCCACAGCAAAGGCGGTGGTGGTGGTGATTCACCTGTGTAGATGAGGATGGGAATGATACTGAGAAAAGAGATGAAAAAAAAAGAAAAGAAAAGAAAAGCAAAATCTTACTCTTAAACACGTGGCAATTCTTATTATTTTATTTGGTACATGTGGCCGACACATCAACATTGGGCAGCTGGATGACTGCTGATGGTTCGATTTGAAATAAGAGTTTAAAGTCGAATACTTATTTGTAAATATTTAAAAGTTTGGACTAATTTGAAATTGACGAAAATGTTAGACCTTTTTACGCAATTAACCCATATTTTTTCTAACTTGTTTTTATAACTTTCTTATGACATAGATTTTGGAATTTCATCTTCTCTCTTCCTTCTATTCTTACGTTACATTTTTTTTATTTATTTTCTCCACATTTTCTATAATTAAATTTTCTTTATTTTTACTATAATATTTATTATTAAATTTAATTACTAATCGATTCATATTATTACTTCTGATTCTTACGTTTTCCTTCTCTTTTTTTCTCTTTATAACTTTCTATAATTAAATTTTCCTTATTCTTTTTCTTTAATTATTTATGTATGTGCTAATTTCAATTCATTAAAAATTAATTTTCATAGAATATTTAGGAATAATTAAATTTTCTTTATTTTTACTATAATATTTATTATTGAATTAATTACTAATCAATTCATATATTACTTCTGATTCCCTTCTCTTTTTTTCTCTTTATAACTTTCTATAATGAATTTTCCTTATTTTTTTTCTTTAATTATTTATGTATGTGCTAATTTTCATCCATTAGAAGTTAATTTTCATAGATTCTTTAGGGAAATGTAATATCCTTTAATAATCTCAATTAATTAATATTTATTATGGTGTGCCTATATCACACAAATTTTTGTATTGCATCCAAATTATTTTTGTTTAATTTATATGTTGATGTTGATTTCAGTCATTTTTCATATATACGTTCTTTCATATATATATATATATATATATATATATATATATATATATATATATATATATATGAGGATTTATATATTATTTACATTTAGGTTTATGTATTTAGTACTTAATAATAATTTAAATGGTTTGAACCTGTTATGCTGTTAAAAATTTTCTTGATTATGGATCTCTTATCTAATCATATTTTATTTAATACTCTCTTGGAAATGCGATTCCCTCACTCATCACAATAAATATTTTATTACAATTTTTTTTTTAAGTTTCAGTCTCATATTTATCTTTGAGTATTCTCTATTTTTCTCACATTACTTGCATACATAATTTTTTTATTTTTTATACAGGTTGTGGAGTTTCGATTTGCATTGAAGCTAATACGATGATGGTCACATAACATGTGGATCGTGGATCATGGGAGTAAAGATTTGAAATAACAAAATTTATTTGCAATGATGTTTCTACCAAATATGTTTACCTTAATATTAAATCCCCTAATTATAGTTATAGTACATAATGTAATCTTTTTTGTAAGTGATAAATTTGAATTTGTATAACACTTATCATAAATTTAAAAGATTACTTGTATTATTTGTTTTGATTTTTTAATTTTTTTTAATATACTATTTCGTATGATTTTTTTGAATTATTATTTATACAAGAATTTATGTCTTTAAAATTATATTAAATTGTTTCAAAATTTCAATGTCATACAATTATTTTTTAAAAGCAACCGTGATATATTAGAAGATCTTCTTAATGTGATGATTTATTAATTATTATTATACTTTAAATATATGTTTTTATTTTTATAATACTCTTTGTGTGTGCAAACTTTTGTACATTGTATGTGATTTGAAAAAATATTTGTAAGCAACGTTATTGTTAGATATTTTAGGAGCATAATTTAATTCAAAGTATATTTAAGCAATATTTGTTGAATTTAATAATAATAATAATAATAATAATAATAATAATAATAATAATAATAATAATAATAATAATAATAATAATAATAATAATAATAATAATAATAATAATAATAATAATAATAATGACAACGAAGACGATATTGACCCATGATTAAGAAATTAGTTTTATTGGTAAAATTTGAAATTAGTCCTTGACACTAATAAGATATTAGTCTCATATGTTTTCAATAATATTACTAATTCTGTAATGTTGAATTCTCCTTGACACTTACGTAAATTAGTTTGAAAAACGGTTTTATAAAATATATAAAATATTTTTATAATATATATGCTTTGTGTCTTAAATAAGAGTAATATAATTTTGATAGGTTAAGATACCTAATTATTTAAAATAAGAGAGAGCATTTAAGTTAATAGTATTTATAAATTTAGCAGACTATAACACAATATGTTTATTATTATTTTTAATATAATCAAGGATTTTGAACTTTCCAATTATTAATTCAACTTAAATATTGATGTTTTAATTATAATTTTCGGAAATATAAATTAAAGGTTAGAGTTATATAATTGAACAAGATTATAATGAGAGGCTTGATACCTATATAAATTTTAATATATTTAAATAAAATAAATCATTATGAGCATTTCTTTTTTATTTTTAAGTAAAGGCCCTGTGAATTCGAATTCGTTAAATTAATATTTTTTCTTTATACTCCCCCGTATCTCAATAGTGTGCACCATTTTCTTTGTATGGAGATTAAGAAATATCACAACTTTTATGGGTTATATGATATTTGGCAAAGATTTTTGTGAGATTGTCTCATGTAAACTCTTGTATGAAACGATAAAAAGTGATAACATCATAAATAAATAGTGATACTCAATCGATGATGAGTAATAATGGTACAGTGAATTATTTCATGAACAATTTATAGTATAAATAAAAAGGGATAACGAAAGTGATAACTAATTACGAAAGCGTAAAATGGTCTCACCGTCTCACACAAGACTTGCCCTTGATATTTCTTGGTAATAAATAAATAATAAAATATATTAGGTTTATTGGGTACGAATGATTTTTTTCAGTAAATTAAGTGTATGAGGAAGTAAAATGGTCTTACCATGAGATGTTCTCACACATGACTTGCCTTGGATATTTCTTGGTAATAAATAAATAATAAAATATATTAGGTTTTTTGGGTACGAATGATTTTTTCTGTAACTTAAATATATATGAGAAAGAGTGATTGTTTTGACTTTGGCAATGACTTTTGTGATATCATCTCACGTTAGGGCTTACGTGAGACTGATAAAAAATAATAATTTTTGTAATGAAACGTGATACTCTATTAATAAAAAATGATAATGTTATTTCATGAACAATTTACAGTATAAATGAAAATTGATAACATTTTATAGCGAAAGTGATAACTAATAACGAAAGCGTAAAATGATCTCACCATGAGATTGTCTCACATAAGACTTGCCCTTTGACTTTTAGCCTTTTTAAGAGGTCAAAACTTTTGTGCGACAATTCAAAATGAGAATGATGAAAACTATTATAAGACGGGGAGAGTAATTAATTTTAATAAATCAGTAAAATAAAAAAGTTATCCTATGCATTGCACCATTTTAAAAATATAGTCTAGATTTTTTTTATAATTTTAAAAATAATTATATATGTTAGATTTGATTTTTTTTACTCTTAATATTTTTTTAAGTATATTAATAAATTATCTTATTTATAGTGTATGAGGCATATTATTGGTGATTCATATAATTTTAATTTTTTTATTTATTAAAACTCTACTGTATTATATGGTAGATAATTTGTTTACATATAATTGCTCTAATTTTATAGTTTTGAATCTGAATTTATATTGACTTGCGTTGTGCATTTCAACTGTTAATAGTTGTTGTTCTATGCATTTGTATTTATAGGTTGTGCCGTTGTCTTTAATTGGTTACGTTACATAATTGTTTTAATTATGAATGGATGATTTGATGTCATCTTTTATTTTCATATCCATATTTATCACATTAGTTTTTATGTAGAATTGGTGACATATAATTTCCAAGTAAAGTGTTAATAGTTTGGCTTTACGTTTTGATGATATGTTGAATTAACAACTGGATGAAGGAAAAAAAAGTCAGTTTGCTGAATCAATTCGGTTAGCCCGCAAGCTAATTGGTATCAACTGAAAAATCTCGATTTTATATACTTTTTTTCCTTCATTACGTTATTTTTCGGAATAATCAGGTTGGTCTAATGAAATTCGACCTTTCTGACATTTCTACTGTCAAACTAAATATAATTGCTCTTGAAAGATAATTTAAAAAAAATAATCAGATCGGTCTAATGAAGTTTGGACTTTTCGGAATATAATTGTTGATGATTAAAGATAATTTAAAATGACTTAAAATTGCTCATGAAAATATGATAAATTACGTACATGTAAATTTTACAATGTAAAACTTATGAAAATTAATGTTATAATATACTTCATAATAAATTCGACAATATATAAAATAATAAATAAATTAAATTTAAATATAATTCTCTAACATAAATTTAAAATATAAAATTAATGTTAAACAATCAAATAATTTAATTAATTAATCTCGTGCATCGCACGGGCTCAATACTAGTTAAAGGTTAATTGGGAGTACGGAATTCGTGGGTCACACAAACTTTTAGCCAATAATGAATATATTAATTGCTCTATACAAGTCTTTGTCAGGCTAATACATTATTTTACTTCTAATCTTTAATAGGAGTATTGTATTTGGATAGAAGGATTTAATGAGAGATTTATAAATTTCTTCAAAAAGCTTTTCTTCATGTTTGGATGGAACATTATATTAATAAATTTAATGATTAATGATTTTAAATTAATGAATTTCAATTTTTGAATTTGAATTTAATATTCATTTTAAGTTGTTTTAGAAGTATTTTCAAAATTTTAGTTAAATTATGTCATTCGAAATCATCCCGATAAATGAAAAAAATATTTTAATATTTATAAATATGTAAATTAATAATAATAATAATAAATTTAATAAAAAATAAATAAATAAATTTAAAAATAACAATACAAAAAAATATTTTTTAGCAATGAAAATTACCAACGGAATTCAATCTGTTGGTAATTACCAAAGGATTGACAACAAAAATGATATTTTTCTTTTAACAATGGAATGTCAACGTATTTATTCTCTATTTTATCAATGTAATTCAATCCGTTAGTAATTACTAATAGATTATCAAGAAAATTATTATATAAATTACCAACGGAATTATTAACAACAGATTACGGAATTATTTATTAATGAATTGAATTTTCGTTGCTAAAAATTTACCAACCACCACTTGAAAAATGAAAATTTACCAACGAAATTTCGTTGTTAATCCATTGGTAGATCAATTTAACAATGGAATTAAAGCTTTTATCTACGGAATATTCCGTTGATAAAAAGCAGTTTTATTTTTTTTAGTGTAATTAATTTATTACTATTATTTTTTTATATTTAGACCCACCCCAAACTCCTGCATCATCCTCCAATTAAATAACAATATTTTTCTTACTCAAACAACAATATTATTCATATTTCAATTCACTTTTTTATTGTAGAAAAAATATCCTTGTAAATTAAAATGAATATTCTCTAAAATAAAATTTTATACTCTTAAACACCTAATGCACTAAGTGCATGAGACCAACTTTTTATGAAATAGTTCAATTTGAGAGTCACTTTTCCAATAACTTAATATGAATCTTATATAATTCATTTTGTGGGATAATTTCATAAAAATTGTTATATTTATTAATGTGTGTAAATCTATTAAAAATAGTTAAATATATTCTCTCCTTCCCTTGAAATGTATTTGTTTGCTTTTAGTGCGTGAATTAAGGAGTATAATAATTTAATGTATAATAAGGTGAGAAAAATAATATTTTAATTTATAATGGATAGTTGTATTAGTATTGAGTGTATAACATGTACAGTGGATTGTGTATAATAATATTTTTTGACAGACCAAATCTAAGTGAACGGGGGAGTATGTATATCATGAACAAATGAATAGCATTTAATAATAGGATTTCTTTTATTCATTAAATTAGTAATTAATTTTAGAATTCGTCAACTAATTAATTAAAGTAATACACTTTCAGTAACTTATGTTATATGAGAGAAATTTGAGTGAAACCATTTTATGAATCATTTTATTTAAGACGGATTATATATTTACTCAATTAAATAATTTTAAAGGGTTCTGTTTAGTTGTTATAAAATTAGAAAATTGAAAAATTAGCTATAGAGTAAAAATAATTGAGCCAAAATATATTCGAAGGGCCTTGTTTGATTGATATCAAATTAAAAAGTTTAAAAATTAATTATGAAAGTAAAAATTTATTAGGCCTTACATGTATATATATATTTTTTACGTTTTCTTACTTAGTTATTTTTTATTATTTAAAAATATAATAATTTAAAATTTATTTATTTAATTTATTTTTAATTTAAATATTATAAATTTATAAAATGTAATCATATTTTTAAAAAGTAATAATATTTTTTAATATAAAAAATACTGATCAAATAAAAGTGATAACTTTCATTTGAATTCATTTGAATTATGTAGTGAATAATTCAAATGTTAAAGACTTATATGAGACCGTCTTATGGATGACTTCCATAAAAAGGATAAAAATTGATAATTTTTATAAGAAAAAAATGAAACCCAATTGATGAAAATTGATAACTGTGCTGTGAATTATTTCACGAACAATTTATATAATATCAACGAGTGAAAACATTTTAAAGAAAAAAATGATAATATCTTTAATAAAAAGTGTTAACTAATTATGAAAGTGAATATTACAAACAATTTATAAAATTGACAAAAACGTGGTAATATTTTTAATGAAAGTGATATCAGACCAATGAAAAGTGATAACTTACTAATTAAATTATTTTATAAATAATTAGTAGGACGAATAAGTGATAACATTTTAAAGAAAAGTGATAACTAATTAATTGAAATATTTTATTAATAATTAGCAAGATGGATAAAAAGTGATAATAACACTTTTAATAGAAAAGTGACATGCAATCAATGAAAAGTGATAACTAGTCCAATTACACTATTTTATGAATCATTCATAAGATGAATAAAAAGTGATAATAATTTTAATAAAAAATAAAACTTTGATAAAAAAATATAAAAAAATAAAAATGTGATAATCTATCAAATAAACTATTTTATAATAAATTTGTACGAGAATAAAAAATGATAAAATTTATAATAAAAAGTGATAACTAATCCAATTACAGTATTTTATGAACTATTCATGTGAATGAAAAGTGATAATAATTTTAGTAAAAAATAAGACTTTGATAAAAAAAAATAATCTATCAAATAAACTATTTTATAATCAATTTGTACGAGAATAAAAAGTGATAAAATTTATAATAAAAAGTGATATTTTATTATAAATTTTTCAAAAATAAAAAATAAAAAATTTAAATTTTTAATAATTATTAAAATAATTTATATAGTATATGAAAAGAAAAAACTAATAAAAAAAAAACAATTGTTAATGGTAAAGCACAGCGGCAGTGTTCTTTCATCTTTGTTTGATAAATTCATAACTAAATGGCGGCTGTGTTTTAATCAGTGGTGTTATTCTAAATTGGAATTTATTAGCATAATATAACCTTATTTTTATTTTAATCTTTTTAATTGAATTTAAAATATATATTTTTTATTCATGGATAATCTATTTCATATAAAGAGACATGTGAAACCCAAGATATATAAGACAATTTCATAAAAGTTGCTATATTTATTAATGTGTAAATCTACCAAAAAATAGTTAAAAATACGTATTAATTGTAACAAATGAATAATAATTTAGTTGTAATCCTGAACTGAATTTAGTTCTAAGTTTCATGGTCAAATATCATGAACAAATCAATAACATTTAATAATAAGATTTAATTAATTCATTAAATTAGTAATTAATTAGATATTTCGTCAACTAGTTTAATTAATTAATTAAGTAATAAGCTAACATGGTCTTAGTGTAGGCTAGCAAACAGTCAATAAACTCAAAGATACTTAATAAATAGATAAAACTACTACTAATTACTATCTACACAAATATTTGTCATGGTTAATACATTATTTTACTTTTAATTTTTAAAGTTGTATTTAGATTGAAGTATGTGATTTATAACTTTCTTCCTTAAATCTTTTCTTCATATTTGGATAAAACATTAGATTAATGAATTTAGTGACTAATGATTTTAAATTAATGACTTTCAAATCTTGAATTTAAATTTAATATTCTTTTTAGTTGTTTTAGAAGTATTTTCAAATCTTTAATTGAATTTTATCATTTGAAATCATTCCGATAAATAAAAAGATATTTTAATATTTATATAAATATGTAAATATTTATAAAAATATGTAAATCAATCAATCAATACATATATAAAAGCAAACCTGAAATTCTATTTTTATTTTCAATTTTTCTCAATCTTCTCAATTTTATTGTATTTAGAAATCATTTAATTTCAATATGTCTATTTAATAGTTTTGATCTCAACCATTAACAATAATAGATTTTTTTTATTTAATAATATAAGTTTAGTAAATATTGAAGATATTTTTGGTATATTTGACTAATTATCAATGAATAAATTAATTTTCAATCAATATATAAATTAATATTTTAATTGATTTAATTTAATTTACATAAAATCTATATTTTGAAAATGTATTTTTTTCTTAATATTCGGGCAATCTCATTAAATTATTTAATTTTAATATAATTTTAAAGATCATATTTTTTATTGAATTTATTTTAAATTTAATATATATTTTTAATTAAAATATTTCCTTTGAAATACTCTCTTAATTTAATTTAATTAATCTATTTTACAATAAAATATCGTCTTTATTCAATTGATCAAATTTCAGTACACTTTTTAATTGTTAGTTTTGACCACGGGTATTAATAAACGAGTTTTGAATGTATTGTAATAAAATTATTGAATGCAACGGGTACGAGGAGAAATAAAATGATATGAGCGAAACATATATTATATAAACTGCGTTCCCCCGGGTTACTTTGCCTCCAAATCCCATGATTTTCTAGAGTTGTATCATTTAGTATTAAATGATGTATCCATTAGTAAAAGAACGTATATCCTTAAATTTAAAAAAAAAATTTCTAATCAAACAATTTAGTGAGTGCAGATTACCATATCGGCGATCGATGGTGAGCGGCGGCAGCGGCATGAGGAGAAAGTAAGAGGGGTGTGGATTGATTTGGGTGGGGGGTATTTTTGACCTTTTAGATTGTAATTGGTGAGAATTGCAATAAAGTTGTTTGATGTTGGTATTGTCATTGTTTGGGTGTATTTTGAACAGTAATGATAATTGACACTAAATAATTAGCATTTTATTTATAAAATACATAAATTTGAATAAATAAATAAATAAATATAGATATTTTAATTAACGTAAAAATAACAATTTAAATATAAATAAATAATTGTATATTACTCCCTCCGTCCCATAATTGTTGTCGCAGTTACTATAGACACGGAGTTTAAGAAAAATTACTTTTTGACCAACTTTATTGGCTTTTTAGGGGTATTGTGATATTTTTAAGTAATAAATAAATTATAAAGTATGTTATGTGTGTTAGATGGGAGTGATATTTTTGAAATTAAGATAACTTTTGAGGTTGTTAGTTGAGGTGAAATTTCCATTTTTGGGGTGTGACAGTTATTGTGGGATGGACAAAAATGGAAAGTAAGACAGTTATTATGGGACGGAGGGAGTATAATATAATTTTTCTTTTCATGCAACGAACGGATAGGTAATATGTAGCTAATAACAATAAAAAAGTTAATCAAAAATAAATAAATAACTACTGTAAAAATAATTACTTCCTCAGTCCCACACCACCATTCACACTTTCTTTATTGTCCGTCTAGCCCCCAGGGCATAGATCAAGTGGTAGAGTGGAGGATGGAAAGACCTTCCAACTGAGCTTAGTTATTGCAGGGTGGGGGTTCGAATCCTGCCTTTGACATGGATTTAGCCCCTTGCAAGCACAAGTTAAACAGTGAGCCCTCTCTATAAGCCACTTGAGGCACATCCTGCGATTTACCTCCTCCACCAATCCCCAGGGCAGGGGCAGTGGGGCCCTCTAATGGTGGGGTACACTATTTTTTTCTATTGTCCGTCTCACACTACTCTTCACGCCCCATAAAAGGAAGAGTGAGGCTTGCGTGCGCCCGGGCGCACGCCGTTGATGCACGTTTTCTTTGCACGCAAAATTAATCCCCAAGAATTAAGGATATCAATTGCAGCTTAAGCAAGCGATCAAGTGAATATCGAACCCAAAGGACGCTGTATTATCAATTTAATTATTTACTAAATTAATTAAGACGAATGGAAATAAAAGTTTGAGGTTTGATTATCAACTACTAATCAACTAATTAAAATAACAAGTAAAATAAATAACACTAGAAAAATACGAAAGTGGATCAAGTAGGAGAATAGGTAGCTCTAGGATAATCCAACTTCACTCATTAATCTCCCTTTCGTGTGTTGATATCCGACTCTACCTTGTGGAATATGGACGCATCACTAAACCATGAATATCTACTCTATAGACACAAGTAAACATGCGTGTAATACGTGTGAATAACCTCGGAGCAAAAGATATAATTTCACCCCCTTTCTAGGTACTATCAGTATCAATTATTACCCTGGACAATTGGTACTCTAACTCGATATGATCTCCTTATAGGTACTATAAAATTATTCTCTTTATCCTACTTAATAACTCGGATTCAATTCAATTAATATGTATTCATATATGATAGTTCTAATGAAGTTTTGGAGTCCCTTCACTTAGAATCATAACATGGAATCATGTTCAGTGGTGAACGCACTCAATCTACAACCAAGATATATATTCAGACTCTATATACCAATTGAAGATGCACAAAATGACCGTGAATATGGATTAAGGAAGCACAATCATATATAAAATAAATCTACAAGTAGAGTTGTACGGGGGACATACAAAAGAGTTTAATTAATTCATAAAACCTTCAAAACCCTATATCTACCAAAACTGTTCTAGCCCATGATGTTACAAAGAACAATCATGGGGGTTGGATAGATCTTACTCATATGTCCGGAAAATACAAGATAAATTAGGAAACAAAGGAAACCCTATATGTGGGAGTCGTCGCGTCCTTCTCCGTCTTGAATCCTCCTCTTGGTTCTCCTCTTGATTCCATGGACGAATCTTCAAAGTGATGATTGGATGGATGGAGGAAAGGATGTGGATGATATTTCGGGGGTGATCTCCCCTTTGCTGTGGTGTAGTATGGATTTGTGGCTCTCCCTCATATGTATAATGATGTAAAATATATATAGGTGTGAGAAGGGAATTAAATAAGGAAATTAAAGATATGGGTGAATCATGGAGGATTATGTGATAATGAGATTAATTGTTCTCCAAGAAATAGGTAATTTTTGTAAATTTTCGGAAATTTCTAAAAATTCTCGGAAATTCTCGCTGGCAGCTGCGCGACTTCACGATTTTGAGCACAACATCCTCGTCCAAACTCTGATTTTAGTGATTCTTACTCTCACGAGATCCTATCTTCCTTGGCTTTCTATCCATATAAAGAACATATAGAAAATCTAACATTTGAGTATATAACAAGTCATGAAACATGGCACAGCCGTTCTGTTCGGCACAGCTTGCGCGGCGTCACCACTTTGATCATAACTTTCTCGTTTGAAATCCGTTTGAGGAGTTCTTTACGCCAAAATGACCTCTTTTCTGTGACTTTCCAACCATGTATCACACTTTCAATTCAAAGCTCCATACAAACATAGAAAAATTACACAAGTTGGATGTGCGTTTCTCAGCATCCTTGCACAAATTGAACATTTTCTCTAACTTTGCACTTTTGATCATTTTTCCACCTAAAACACAATAAAACACCTCAAGTGCACATTTTTCTCACATATATTGAATATAAGACACTTGTGCTAATATATGACAATAATTCTCATCAAAAAGGTGTTAAATTGGATACTCAAACACGCTAATTTCCACTCTCAACAATCCCCCAAACTTACCCGTTGCTTGTCCCGAGGCAAAAAAATAAAAATAAAGAGAGAGAGAAAAAATTAGCCGGGAACCAAGAACTACGACTAATACCTCATTCAAAATACAATTGTCCTCAACTTTGGTCATGCAACTCTCGTTACATGTAATAATCAATTCATAGCATACAAGATAAGACAAACACCACCAATTCAAATGCTCCATTGGCATGTTCTCACGGGAAGTATATATCACTCGCACTCAAGTGTAAAAAATATACACTTATGGGTTAAACTTATGGGTTAAGGTGTTTACGCTCAGATTCAATTCAAGTACATGCGTAACAATAAGCATGCCAAATATCTCAAACTCTCCACCACTAAAAGTATGATTCGACAATGGGATCAAGAAGGACTTTTCTTTTGGATGTAATGTTGGTTCTTTGGTAAGGGTAGGAAACATATGGATAAAGTGACTCAATTAGTAGAGAATTAAAACCGGAGATCTTTTGTACTACATATTTTTACACTTCAAGGCTATCCAGCTTCATGCTTTTCTAATTTTCTTTTCTCTCCTTCTTCTTCAAGCTCAATATTTTTTCATTCTTTCCTTTTTTTCTTCTCGAGGCACCAGTTTCGGGTACTACCTATAATATCTTGGGGTACCAGTTTCGGGCACTACTCCTAAGCAACTTATTTTTCAGCTCATATTTTTAGCTCATAATCACTTGTACAGCTCTAAATATTTTATTCCTTCCAAACTCCAAGAAAATCAATTCACACACTTTGACAGCATTTAATTCCCCACTAAATATAGGAATTTAAGGCTCAAATAGGATATCAAAGTGGCTATCTTCATAGGTTGCCAAAGAAATAATGCTTTTAGGCTCAAAATGGTTAACTATTGATATATAATTATTCGGTAGGAAATTTTTTGGCTAAGTGACTCATAAATTCAAGGATGAACTAAAATCATCTCCCATCATCTAACACACAAGTAGTTTCAAGTAAGACAGAGGCAAATTCTAGAATACATACACAAGAACGATAATCACCAGAAAAGAAAAATCATGTGATTATATTCATGATCAACGAGGCTCAAAATCTCACATGAGTTTTTACAAGTAACAAAGCACTTTTAACGATAAGTAATATCCCACAAGTACACGTAGAACTTCATACCACAATAAAACTCAAGTACACTTCCTTCATCAATTTCAAGAACATATGAATTTTAGGCACAATTTAAAAATATAAGCTCATATGGATCACCAAAACCAAGATCTCAATCCTTCCACTCCTACTAATTAAAAGCACACATAAAAATTAGAATAAGGAAACGAGGGCGCCTAGTTTTTCTTTAACGTATGCACGAGCTCCTCGAGTCAAAGCCTCAGTGTAGAACTCGTCTTGCCACTCTAGTTACCTTTTTCTATCATCAAAGCTCAAACACTCATCATCACATGATTCATCAATAATAAAATAGGAGAACTATAAGAAAGAATCAATTGACTATCTAATCGACTCCGCACACTAGAAACACCACAGAACATTAGGCAAATTGCAAAAAAATCGACACATCAAAACCGATTAAAGTTTCAACATACCGCAAAAAATCAACTCCCCTAGCAAACATTACAAAAAAAATATTATACTATTGGTGCTTCAATGAGGTAAGAACATCACACCCCCCAAACTTAGTAAAAATGTAAGTTGAAACTAAGTTTGCAAAGAGATGTAATTGCCGATTAGTAAGCACCTTAAATATAAAAATTTCTTACTCACACGAAAGAAATAAAGCAATAAAATGGAAGGGACAAGCCCCCAACAGGTGCTCATGTTTAACATCGGAGATTCACGAAGATTTACCACTTTTTAACTACTGGATCAGATGGCGGCCTTCTCGCATCCTTACCTTCAAATACTTTCTTTCCCTCATCTTGTCTATACTCAGCACCCACCTTTCTTAGTAACAAGTATATGATCCTCAGAATTACCTTCCTCCCATGTTGTTCTAGACTCCTCCTTGTCAATCTTCCAGTTAATTTCAGAATCATTTGTCTTAGAAAAATCAAGATTAAACAAGTTAGAAACCACATCTATGTTCTTGTATGATTGAGTCTCCATGGGCATCTTCATGGCTTGATTAAGAGAGAAAACTACATCTTCATTGTCCATCTGCAAACCTCCTTGCTCTTTCCCACTTCTTTTCAACTATAAGCTCAATATTCTGTTCATGTGATGGCACTGGAGTATCCCGAACATCAGGTATAGCATTATGCGTGGAAAACGGTACAGGACGAGACAGTTCGACCATGGTTCGAACAAAAGTACTGGTCGAACAAGGTGTGTAATGATCGAACCCCGCTTCTAAAAGTGCATTATTCGCCTTACAAGCCAATTCGACGATGATTCGACCAAAATGATTGGTCAAATCATGCTGATTGTGGTTGAATCGTCTTTCTAGAAAAATAGGGTGTTCGGGACAGAGTAGTTCGATCGGTGTTCGACCAGCCAATTTGGTCGAACCATCTTGATCCTGGTCGAATCGCTCAGCTGGGACCTCCGGATGTCGCCCAGGTGTCTGGTTCAACCTCCTCTATTCGGTTCAACATGATGTGTTGGTTGAATCAAGATCAAATCGGGCTCCTGATGTTTTTAAATTCGATTCTGGCATCATCGGTTCCCCATACTGTGTTCCAGACCTTAACGTGACGACATGGCACTGCTTCAGATTCATTATGCCTTGAGACGGGAACATTTCTTTCTCTAATATTTGTGTCAATTGATTCACATTCCCGGCCATCTGCCCCATCATCAAAGTAAGCTCCTTCATCTTCTTAGATAAATCTGCATGATTAGAGTTCATAGTAGCTTCAAGATGATTAACCCTTGCATCATTCCTAGCCATGTATCGATTGAAGGTATCTTCAACACTCTTCACTTCGTGCTGCTTCATACTAGGCCCCCTTAGTGTCAACTCTGTAATCTGCTTCTACTGGGACTCTAGTAGCTTGTTGATATTAGCTAGACTAGAGACAATCTCATCATCCCTATTTGGCTTCACCACTTGATGTTCAACTTGTGCCACCTTGCCAAGTGCATAAGATCCCCTAATCCTCTCCGTAGGCCAGTCACGTGAATTCATAGAGATGCCTTCGAACAACTTTTCTGCTTCTATTGCTGTTTTAGATAACAGCACTCCTCCTGATGATGCATCAATAAGAATACGTGACTCACAATCCAATCCATAGTAGAAGATGGTTATGCACTCGGCCTTAGACATTCCATGCTGTGGGCACCTCCTGAGCATGTCTTTAAACCTATCCCACGCCTTATGGAATTTTTCACCCTGATTCATAACAAATTGGGTGATCTCTTGCATCATCCTTAAGATCCTTGAGGGTGACATGTATCACTCTAAGAATTTCTACTACAGTTGGTCTCATGTAGTGCAATATGTGGCATCAAGAGTCTCATACCAAGCTTCCGCCTTATCAATTAATGAAAACTTGAATTGGGCAATCCGCCTAGCATTATCATGAGCTCCAGCACCCTTTTGAATGTTTGCATAACCAATAAATCATTTAAGATGCTGATATGAATCTTCAAAACAACCTCTAGAAAAGGGATTCTTTTCCACCATGTTAATAAGAGCGGGATGTATCTCAAAATCATCATCTTCCCCCCTTACTCCTATCAACCCCATGTTACCAATTCCATAGTTCCTGAAAATTTCACGTATGACAACATTATCCTAATTCTTCCTTGCTCCGGCCATGTTTAGCTCAATGTGTTATTCGTTCTTTTCCTTCCTCTCATTTTCCTAGTGCACAAGTACCTCAGAAAAATTCAAGGTTAGTTAGAAATAAATAATCACAAATAGAAGTCTTAATCAAACTAGAAATAATAAAATAATAATAACAGCCATCCCCGGCTACGGCGCCAAGAACTTGATGCGCGTTTTCTTTGCATGCAAAATTAATCCCCAAGTATTAATGATATCAATTACAGCTTAAGCAAGCGACCAAGTGAATATCGAACTCAAAGGACGGCGTATTATCAATTTAATTGTTTACTAAATTAATTAAGACGAATGGCTATAAAAGTTTGAGGTTTGATTATCAACTACTAATCAACAAATTAAAATAACACGTAAAATAAATAATACTAGAAAATTACGAAAGTGGATCAAGTAGGAGAATAGGTAGCTCTAAGATAATCCAACTTCACTCATTAATCTCCCTTTCGCGTATTGATGTCCGACTCTACCTTGTGGAATATGGACGTATCACTAAACCATGCATATCTACTCTATAAACATAAGTAAATATGCGTGTAACACGTGTGAATAACCTCGGAGCAAGAGATATAATTCCACCCCCTTTCTAGGTACTATCAGTATCAATTATTTCCCTGGTCAATTGGTACTCTAACCCGATATGATCTCCCTTTATAGGTACTATATAATTATTCACTTTATTCTACTCCCTCCGTCCCACAACAAGAAGTGCATTTTACCATTTTCGTCCGTCCCAACACAGGAGGTGCACTTCCCTTTTTAGTAAAAGGGACCCACACAAATTAATTTTTTCTCTCTCCATAACCCCACACTTCACACTAATACACCTACTTAAAATATTATTTCTCTCATCTCAACTACCCCCAACTACCAATTAAATATTATATCCCTTAATCTACGTGCAAAAAAGTTTCGCCACTCTTGTTGTGGGACAGAGGGAGTACTTAATAACCCGAATTCAATTAAATTAATAAATATTCATATATGATATTTCTAATGAAGTTTCGGAGTCCCCTCACCTAGAATCATAACATGGAATCATGTTCAGCGGTGAACGCACTCAATCTACAACCAAGATATATATTCAGACTCTATATACCAATTGAAGATACACAAAACGTCCGTGAATATGGATTAAGGAAGCACAATCATATATAAAATAAATCCACAAGTAGTGTTGTACGGGGGACACACAAGAGAGTTTAATTAATTCATATAACCTTCAAAATCCTAAATCTACCAAAACGGTTCTAGCTCATGATGTTACAAAGAACAATCATGGGGGTTGGATAGATCTTACCCATATGTCCGGAAAATATAAGATAAATTAGGAAACAAAGGAAACCCTAGATATGGGAGTCATCGCGTCCTTCTCCGTCTTAAATCCTTCTCTTGGTTCTCCTCTTGATTCCACGGACGAAAAGTGATGGATGAATGGAAGAAATGATGTGGATGATGGTTGGGGGGTGATCCCCCCTTTGGGGTGGTGTAGTATGGATTTGTGGCTCTCCCTCACATGAATAATGATGTAAAAAAAAAAAAAAATATATATATATATATATATATATATATATATATATATATATATATATATATATATATATATATATATATATTTATGTGTGTGTGTGTGTGTGTGAGAAGAGAATTAAATAAGGAAATAAAAGATATGGGTGAATCATGGAGGATTATGTGATAAGGAGATTTTATTGTGCTCCAAGAAATAAGTAATTTTCAGAAATTTTCGGAAATTTCCGAAAATTCTCGGAGATTCTCACTGGTAGTTGCACGACTTCACAATTTTGAGCATAACTTCTTCGTCCAAACTCTGATTTTATTGATTTTTGTGCTCACGTGATTCTATCTTCCTTGGCTTTCTATCCATATAAAGAACTCACAGAAACTCCAATATTTGAGTGTATAACAAGTCATGAAACGTGGCACACTAGTTATATTTGGCACCGCTTGCGCGACGTCACCACTTTGATCATAACTTTCTCGTTTGAAATCCGATTGAGGAGTTCTTTACGCCAAAACGAGCCTCTCTTCTGTGGCTTTCCAACCATATATCGCACTTTCAATTAAGAGCTCCATACGAATACAGAAAAATTATACAAGTTGGACGTGCGTTCTCAGCATCCTTGCACAAATTGCACATTTTCTCCAACTTTGCACTTTTGATCATTTTTCCATCTAAAACATAATAAAACACCTCAAGTGCATATTTTTCTCGCATATATTGATTATAAGACACTCGTACTTATATATGACAACAATTATCATAAAAAGGGTGTTAAATTGGACACTCAAACATGCTAATTTCCACTCTCAACAGTCGTGCGCCTTTAGAATTTAGTATTATGAATAAGGGTGCATTATTTTATTCTAAAGGGTATACACTTAATTAATAAGGGTACATCATTTTGTTCTAAAGGGTATACACTTTTCATTATATTTTTTATTTTTCTTCAGAAAATAAAGGGTATACATCTTTATACTAAAGGGTATATAATTTAACACAAAATTCTAAAGGCACACGGAGTGTGCTTCCATGCTCCCGGGCGCACACAAGTTTTTGCCTTGTAAAATAAAGGGTACACATCTTTATACTAAAGGGTACATAATTTAACACAAAATTTTAAAGGCACACGAAATGTGCTCCCGTGTGCCCGGGCATACACAAGCTTTTGCCAAAAAGGAAAAATCACTTTATCCAATAACCTTAAAAGCTAATTTATTTACAAATTTGCTACTTCTTTTTCACACACATACCATTACTTTATAATTTTTTTTATTATCTAAAAATACTATAATAACCTCTAAAGTCAACAAATTTGATAAAAAACTATAACTTTTCTTAAATAACGTGATACAGTAAATGAGAAGGGTTAATTATACTGTGCACCCGGGTGCACCCTAAGATAGGGTGCACCCAGTTTAAGAAACGTATACAAATATAAACAAAAACATATACAATTATGAACAAAAATGTATACAATTTAATTGTTAGTTTTTTAATGAAAAATAGAGTGTAAAAAAATATACAATTATTAAAAAATATGTATACACTATTGAATAAAAAGTTATACACATATGCATACTAGTTTTTTAATGAAAAACTTAGTATGAAAAAAGTATACAATTATTAAGAAACATATATACAAAATAGAATAACATGTATACAAAATAGAATAAAATTTTATACACATATGGATGCCCCCTAACACCCGAATGCACCTGATATCAACTCAATGAGAAGAGTGGTCCAAGAGGGAGTAACCTTTTTTTAATTATTTTTTAAATGTTTAGACCCACCCCAAACTCCCGCGGCATCCCCCAATTAGAAAACAATATTTTTCTTACTCAATCAATAATATTCATATTTCAATTGATTTTTTTATTAAGAAAATAATATTATTGTGAATTAAAATAAATATTTTTAAAATAAAATATTATACCTTAAACAACTTATTATGCACTTGAGTGGAAGAGACCAATTATTTATAAAAATGTTCGATTTGAGAGCCACCTTTCCAATAACTTTATATGAATCTTATATAATTCATTATGTGAGAGAATTTTGTGTAAATCTACAAAAATAGTTAAAAATACGTATTAACTAGTGTTTGAACCCGTGCGTTGCACGGGACGAAGGTATTCTGATGTTATTTAAATTCGAAAGAGAAGTCTAAATCATGTCTTTTGGATAAATCATTCTATCTTTACCCGAAGGAGAAGCATAATAATACCATCTCATGCAGCAGTAAGAATATCAAAAAATAATGTCGTGTATTGCATGGTCATGAATTTTGTCAAATAGATAGCTCTTAACTAAAAATATATCTTAATTTTTTTTATAATATACTCCCTCCATAATACATGTTATGTAGACTCTTAGGGTATAGTATACCAAAAACCATTGGGGTAAAATCTTAATTTTATCCTTTGAACAAACACTGTTCCCTACCGATAAATGGTAAACCCTCGGGGTACAGTATGCCCTAAACTACTGGATAATAGTATGCCATAAATCACAAGGTAAAGTCATAATGTTACAGTTGGAACAAACACTAAACCCTTCCGATAAATATTAAACCCTCGGAGGACATTATACCCTAAACCACTGAAATCACAGGAGTAAATTCGTCATTTCACTGCTGATAAATATTAAATCATCAGGGTACAGTATGCTCTAAACCACTGGTTGATACTCGTACACGTCTCAAACATGTTTATCAAAATATTTTAAAGTTATACTACTAATTATTTACATATAAGATCCAATTTTTATGTAATATCATATTAGGTAATTGTATATTTATTAATTAGTATTTAGGTACCCGTTCTTATTTAAAGGTACCATACAATATTTATTTAAATATCAACCGCTCATACCCGAATATTTGCCGTTTAAAAATTTATTTTGTAACTACTCCAAAATTATTTATCAATATATAAGCTTATGGTAAAATGGGGTACCAGGAAATATAATTATTAGAGATAATCAATATCGATGTTAGGAGTATCCGTAATTCGTATCCATTTAAATGTTCACCATCCGTGATCAAACATGTCCAATTTAAAAAATTCATAATAATAACATCTCAAACTTATTATTGTATTGCATCCCGTATGCTTGGTTAATGTTTACCTAAGGGTGAAATGAATCGATATTAGGACCAATGAAAGAATTATTCACAGGTAATATATTTATTTCTCGATTTCATTTCTATAAGAAAAATTATTTATACAGATTCTATTCATAAATTGAAAAAATAAAAAAATTAATAGATCGTTCAATTGAAATTGTTATTATACTTTTGAAAAATGAAAACATTCCCTCATACATTTTTATGAATCTCCTAAAAAGTACATTTAAACCTAGGCATAATTTGATTATAGGCATTTCAATTAATTATATTATAAGAGAGCTTCCTATAACCTCTTATATATATTTCTCATAAATAAATTGTAATCAAACCAATGATTAATTTTTCAAACCAAGTATTTGTTATACCAAGTAATCAAATCAAATATTAAAGAATACTCCATCCGTCTCCTTGAAAGGTATTCGTTTACTTTTTGCACGTGAATTAAGGAGTATAATAATTTAATGTATAGTAAAGTGAGAGAAATAATATTTTAATGTGTAGTGGATAGTTGTATTAGTGGTGAGTGTGGGATCATGTGTAGTGGTTGTGGGTCACATCAATCCAAAAAGGGAAATGGATACTTTGTGATGGGACGGACCAAAATGAAAAAATGGATACATATCAAGGGGATGAAGGGAGTATACTATTGTAATATATATTAGTTTGAGAGATATAATATTTTAATATATAATCGGTAGTTGTTAGGGATTATAGCGGGTAGGATATCCACTATAGGGGTATCCATATGTACTCATATTCATTTCAATATAAACTACTCATTTTCATACCTGTTTCATTAAAAAAATATATTATGATACTCATACTCATCCCAAACTCGTTTATCAATACCCATAAATTACACATACCTATTTAATACTAATTTATTTTAGAAAAATATTTACATTTAAAATAAATATGATTTAATAAAAATTATAATTAGTAATATATATTTATATTTTTTAGTGTTTAAATTAATCTATTAATTAATTTATACACACACACATATATATATATATATATATATATATATATATATATATATTTGTGTTAAAATTAATATTTTAATAAAAATTATATTATTGTTAATAAATTATGAATTAAATATAATATGAACTTTATTGTTTTTAATACGATCAAATAAAATTTATAACTATTAATTAATTATATAATTATTTCATAACATATTACATAATATAGATAAAATATTTTGTATAATTTTAATATTTATGGATACCTGATTCATACACGTACACAATTTAAATTCTAATGATATTTTTTTGAACTACCAGTGAAAATTATAATTATTAATATATATTTATAATGTATTTATATGCTTATGACTAATAATCGATGTCTATCAGCACATACTTTTAACATTAGTGGCTTCAACATCCACTGGATGGTGAAATAGACATCAATCAGCATGTTTATTTTAGTGCATATTGGATACAAAAATATTATAATTTTTTATTTTAATTTCAAATTCTAATGATATTTTTTTGAGCTACTCGTAATCGTTTTTTCAGGGTGTTTATTAATTATGTAAGATACTTTCTTATTTTGTAATACTCATACCGTGTATAAATAAATATCATTTAAAAATTAATATTTTAAAATTCATTACAATATTTGTATCCGTGTCAAAGTTTTTTAGTGGATGGTGGGTTCTGGCCTCCCCCGGATTAGTCGGTCAATGGATCAGATATCGGTGCATAAAAAAAAACTCATAAATTACTCATACCCATTTAATACTATTTTTAAAGTATTTTTTATTGATTAAAATTATTAAATGAACTTATTCTATTACTAATTAAATATAAAATAATATAATATAATTCTATTACAAAAATATGACCTAAACCCTAATTTTATAAGTTATTATAATAATAATTGAATAATATTACAATAAACCCTAAACCCTAAAAGCATATTCCTAAACTCTAAATCAATATAATCTATTTAAATTAATTTTATAAGTTATTATAATAATTAAATAATATTACCCTAAACCCTAAATCATATAATTAAAAATTAATTCAAATTGTTTAGCAATAATTAACATAATTTGAAAAAATTAATTCAATTTGTTTAGGAATACTTAAAATAATAATTTGAACTAATTAAAATTAGTATTAGTTATGTATTATATTTAATGAAAAAATAATATTAAGCACACATATAAGGAATCATTTTAAGTAAGGTATCATTTTAAATTAAATAAGGTATCATTATTATGACCAAAAAATCAATGGCCAAAATCTAATATCATAATTGTGATTAATGAATGAGATTGAATAATGTGATGAACTGATGAGATTAAAAAAGGTTTAGTAATCAAAATCAATGGTATAGATTAAAAATTGGTTTAATTTTGACTATAATATAGATAAAATATTTTGTATAATTTTAATATTTGTGGATACCTAATTCATATACATACACAATTCAAATTCTAATGATATATTTTTTTGAACTACCCGTGAAAATTATAATTATTAATATATATTTATAATGTATTTATATGCTTATGACTAATAACCGATGTCTATTAGCGCATACTTTTAATATTAGTGGCTTCAACATTCACTGGCTGGTGAAATAAACATCAATCAACATGTTTATTGTAGTGAATATTGAATACAAAAAAATTATAATTTTTTATTTTAATTTCAAATTCTAATGATATTTTTTTTTGAAATATTCGTACTCGTTTTTTTAGGGTGTTTGTTAATTATGTAAGATACTTTCTTATTTCGTAATACTCATACTCGTATATAAATAAATATCATTTAAAAATTAATATTTTAAAAATTCATTACAATATTTGTATCTGTCCCAAAGTCTTTTAGTGGACGGTGGGTTCTGGCCTCCCCCGGATTAGTCGGTCTATGGATCGGATACCGGTGCATCAAAAAATACTCGTAAATTACTCATACGTATTTAATACTATTTTTAAAGTATTTTTTATTGATTAAAATAATAATTTAAATGAACTATTCGATTACTGATTAAATAAAAAATAAATATAATATAATTCTATTTCAAAAATATGACCTAAACCCTAATTTTATAAGTTATTATAATAATAATTGAATAATATTACAATGGAGTTTTATCGATTTAAGACCTGAATTATATATTAACTATCGCTATAGGACCTATAATATTTCTTTTATCAATTCGGGACCTGATTTATTTAAACTATTGGTATAGGGCTTGGGATGTTAATACCATCGTCTCATCATTTAACGGAGACAAAAGTGTCAGATTAATTGCCATGTCAGCAGCACAAATGGATTATCTTCTCCCCCAAGAGTCGGCCCGGCCACCTGCTCCGGCCTCTTCCTTATGCCTCCGCCACGGATGATGAACAAATCCATCACGGAATTTAGAGGGGTGATGGGAGGACCTCTAATACGGCGGCGTTTCGGAGGGCAGTGGAGTTGGGAGGACTTCCAATATACAGCGCGTTTCGTAGGGTAGTGGAGTACCTGGGGAGATTCCAGGGAAGGGGTGGGGCCCAACTTAAAGTCCCAAAGGGGGTGGCTCACCGGAAGTTTCAACCTCGCCAGCAATTTCATGTTGTTCCTTGAAAATGGCGCTGTAATTCTGGGATATCAGATGACTAATTAATCTCAATTAATTAATGTTAATTTTGATAGTAGGACCCTGAAGAATGGCCCAAGGTGTTTCCTTCAGAATCATATAGATCTGAATTCCGTGATGGATTTGGCCCTCCGGGGCGAAAGAGGCCGGAGTAGATGGACGGCCGAAGGAAGAAGGGAATTCATTTGTGCCGCTGACGTGGCAAATATTCAGACACTTATGTTTCCGTTAAATAATGAGATTACAGTGTTAACATCCCAAACCCTATATCAATAGTTTTAAATAAATCAGGTCTCGAATCGATAAAAGAAATATTTCAGATCCTATAGCGATAGTTAATACATAATTCAGGTCTTAAATCGATAAAACTCCTATTACAATAAACCCTAATTTTATGAGTTATTATAATAATTAAATAATATTACCCTAAACCCTAAATCATATAATTAAAAATTAATTCAAATTGTTTAGGAATAATAATTAACATAATTTGAAAAAATTAATTCAAATTATATAGGAATAATTAACTAATAATTTGAAATAATTAAAATTAGTAGTAGTTATTTAATGAAAAATAATATTAAGCACAGATATAAGGAATCATTTTAAATAAGATATCATTTTAAATTAAATAAGGTATCATTATTATGACAAATAAATTAATGTTCAAAATCTAATATCATAATTGTGATGAATGGATGAGATTAAAAAGATTTAGTAATCAAAATCAATGGTATAGATTAAAAATTGATTCAATTTTGACTTTTAAAGTGTGTTTTATTTTATATATATATATAAAGATTATAACAAATAAATAATAATTTAGTTGTAATCCTGAACTGAATTTAGTTCTAAGTTTCTTTGTCAAATATCATGAACAAATGAATACTCGCATTTAATTAATAATAATTAAGTTGTAAACCTAAACTGAATTTAGTTCTAAATTTCTTTGTCAAATATCATGAACAAATGAATATAGCATTTAATAATAAGATTGAATTAATTATTTAAATTAGTAATTAATTTTAGATATTTCGTCAGCTAATTTAATTAAGTTAATTTATTAATTAAATTTTCGGATTATATGGGTTTAATTAATTTAATATTAAATTGATTTATTTATATTAATATGTACTCACTCTGTCCGATTTCAAGAATCCTCTTTATTTTTTTCACGTGCATTAAACTTAAATATTTTTATTTAATTTGTAGTTGGTAGTTGTATCAGTGGATGAGTGTGTGTGCCCCATATTTTAATTATATTAGTGAGTGTGTGGATCCATAAAAAAATGAAACCTTTTTGGGCATACGTCTAAAATAAAAAAAAATTGACTCTTTAAAAAAGATGGATATTAAATTAGTAATTAATTTTAGAATTTTCAATCTACTAGTTAAATCAATTAATTATCCATAAACTGATTATTTGGGTTTAATGAATTTAATATAATTACAATTAGTAATTAATTTTATTGTCGTAAACTAATTTAATTAATTAAATTTCCGTCAATTTATTATTTGAGAATATTACTAAGACAGAAAATATAAAAAGAGAAATTATATTAAAAGAAAAAAAAAAGTAAAAGCTCCTGCACTCCCGATTACACCGTGTCCCTTTGGGAACACAACTCTCTCCTCCATATTTTATTTAAATCTATGTATTATTAGGGGTTTAAGTTGTAAAGAGACACGGTGTCTCAGGCACAAGCTGCCTCACTCAAAAAAATGCAAAGGACATAAATGTAAAAGTAGAATTGTTCATTTTAAGTTATTAATGGTTTATTTTGGGTTATTATTTTGGAATAGTTGCAATGACTGAAAATTAAAAAAATAATAGAAAAAGAGAAATTGAGCAGGTAACATTTAATTCAAGTTTTGGTCTCCGTAAACCTTCAGTTCTAAAAGGAGTCAAACATGAAACATCATCTTTAATCACACAAGGATATTTTGGTAAAATACAAGGGGAAATGGGCATTTTTTATTTATTGTAGTGAAAATATCAATTTTGATCTTATAGGATAGGTCAAATCCAACTTTAATTCTCAGATTTTATAATTTCTCAGAAGTGGTCCTCCAGTATCCGATTTTAGTCTTTTTCGTCCACTTTTAGTTATTTTCATCCACTTTTGGTCTTTTTTGTCTCCTTTTGGTCCTTAAAGTTGCCAAAAAAGGACAAAAAGTGGACAAAAAGGAGCAAAAGCGGACAAAAATAACTAAATTTGAAAATCGGAGAACCACTTTTGAAAAAGTACCAAGCCTGATAATTGAAATTGGATTTGACCTATCCTAAAGGACTAAAATTGATATTTCCACTTATAGTAGACATTTTTATTTTATTATTAGTTCATTTTTCTAAGAGTCTTCTATATAATACTACAATCTGTTGTCTCATATTGCATGTGTGAGTAGGAAGTTGTGAACTTTTGAGAAAATGTTGCACTGCGCCTTAACTAACTTAAACACAACGCCATCACTAGTTAGCTTCCGACCAACGCCACCGCCGGTAATAAGAACACGATGTAGTTTCAGTCGACTCGATAATGGCGTCGCTTTGCATCATACAACTCTGCATGCCAAAGGGTATTTAAACATATTTATATACATAATATATTCATTCCATGTTTACGTATCTTCAATCTTGAACAGCCTCCATTCGTATGTATGGATTTACTAGAATATGAAATTCAATTCATACTATGAAAATTCATACTCCCTCGTCCCGCATTAACGTTGACGTTTGTTTCTTTTTTCATGCACGTAGATTAAGAGATATAATATTTTAATAGATAATGTATGAATTGAGAAAATATAATACTAATCCCTCCGTCCCATTGATAGGTGGGTGTTTGCTTTTTGAACGTAGATTGAGAGATATAATATTTTAATGTGTATTTGAAATGAGAGAAATGATATTTAAATGTAAAGTAGGTAGGTGTATTATTGTGATGGATGGACCCAAAGAGAGAGAAATAATTAATTTGTGTGGGTCCCTTTTACCAAAAAAGGGAAATGCACACTTTGAATTGGGAACCAAAATAGAAAATCGCATACGTTTCAATGGGATGGATGAAGTATTTAATATGTAGTGGGCAGTAGTTGTATTAATTTTGTGTGTGGGCCCACTTAAAAAAAATAAATGTAAATCTTAATTTGAGACAAATTAAAATGGAAAACATAAACATTAACACGGGACGGGGAGAATATTTCTTATCCCCTTTAACTTTTATAATTATATATGATTAAATTTATTATTGCAGGATGAGTTGGTTTCATGAAATAGAACTACAAGTTCGGGATTACGAATTGGATCAGTATGGAGTTGTAAATAATTCTGTATATTGCAATTACTGTGAATATGGTAACACTACCTCACAATTCACCTTCATTAACTCATACTACATTTTATTAGGTTAAAATGAGTTTGGTGTGAATGGTTTCCACTGTTTTTCTAAAATTACTCTTTAGTATATAAAATATATTCTTTGAAAAATAATACTCCAGTTTTTATTTAGAAGTGTAATATATGTTTCATTTCTTTAAAGAGTATATTTTCAAATAATAAAAAATAATCAATAAATTAGGGTATGTATAAATTTGAACAGTAATTTCTCATTTAGAAAAATAATTTTTTTTAAAATTTATTTTATTATTTGTATTAATTTTTTTTCAATTTTATATTTTAATAAAATTAGCATAAATGATAATATGCTCGGTTATAGTTTCTAAAAATATATTATATTTAATAAAATTTTGTTAATATTAACTAAAATTAATAAAAAATAATTCACTAAACGTTATTATATATCGAAATTAAAATTTAATATGTAGTATATTATGTATGTGTAATAAAGTAATAAAAACATCATTATATTTAATTATGATCCCATTAAAAATTAAATGAATAATAATTAGTAATATGCATACCTAATAGCTTTTATTGATCAACTAATGAAAATAAAAAACCTATAAATTTTTGTTTAGAGAATTATAAATTTTCAATACATATGTTTTTTAAAAATATAAATAAGGAATTTATTTCACAAAAATATACATTATGATATATTTTTATTGTGTATCTACGTATTAATAATTGGGTAGTTCTTGCGTGAAAGCGTCTCACAAAAGATCATTTTACACTTCTTAAAATAGTTATTACTTTCGGTATAAAACATTAGTACTTTCGTTATAAAATGTTATCGTCTTTTATTTATATTATAAATTGTTCATGAAATTGTATTATTATTTTTTAATTAATTGAGTATCACTTTTTATTATACAAATTATTACTTTCTATCCATTTCACATAAACGTGGACGGTCGACTCAGACAAATTTTTACCTCAATAATTAGTATTTGTAGTGAGATTTTGAAATTTTAATATTGACGTAATTAATTAATGAAGGATTGACTTACGATGTCGTAATTGGAAAGGAACACATAAACTGTTTGAAAATATAGATTTCAAGGATGATCCAATTGTAGCTGACTCTAGCCTCTTATAAATATATCTCATCTTTAAAGGTATCAAAACTTCTTCTCAATGCCATATAAATAACTCAATCCATCCTCAGCTTTTCACTCTTTTTTTTATTTACCTACGAGTATAAGGGATTAATTGTAGTACATATATAATCAAGATAAATATCGAGCTCACAGAATTAGAACTAAATAAATTACGATATAAAGATAATTTGCATCACAAATAATTAACACAAAATAACATTTTTGAGTTTGAAAATATTAAAGAAAAATAAATACTAAATAAAATAAAAAGTGAAAATAACACAGAGTGTTTAAGAGAGAAGATAAGATAAGCTCTAAAAAATCCAATTAAAATCAGTTAAATCAAATCACTAGACAATCAGATTAAAATTCCTGTAGAAACTATGATAACAATCACTTAAATATCCTAAACCTATTAGATCAATTAAACTTAACACGTAAATCTAGTTCAAAACCTTAGATGCAGAAGAATAATTCTTCCTCTATTTTTAGATACTAACAATGTTTATATTTTTTATATACTTATTTGAAAAGTCACAATCGAGTCAAAATATATGCATCGAGTCAAATAAAAGACTTGACTCGATAATGACTTCTTCAAAAGTAATATCATGTCAATATCGAGTCAAAAACTTTGTTGTCATTTTGGGCATTTTTAAAAATACTCTTAAAAAGTGGATACTATAGAAAAATATTAAAGTTGCAGGCCACTGTGCTTCATTACTTCTATTCTAATATTAGAATATTGAAATAAAGTTAATTTCTTGTAAATCGAGTTTCCATCATAGATTCTTGTAAATTCTGTAGTTCTCCTTATTTTAAACATTCTAACAATACATAGAGTATATAGGATTGGAATGGGAGATCATAGGGTTTACCCGGTAACCTCAATTTATACAAATGTTTATGATTAAAGTAATTTATGAAGGATTTGACTTGTGGTGTGTGGTAATTCATGAAAAGGAACGCATAAATTGTTTGAAAAGATCGGTTTCAATGAAGAATATCCAGTATTAGCTGCGGCTCAAGTCTCTTTCAAATACATCGCACCTTTGAAGGTAGTCAAACTTCATTCATCTCAATGTTCATAAATCACTCAATCCATATACATGCCTATACTTTCTATTTTTGTCTACGAAGCAAATATTTTGGACAAGTTTTGCGTGAGATTGTCTCATGTATTTTGGACAAGTCTTGTGTGAGATGGATAAAAAGTGATATAATCATTAATGAAAAGTAATACTCAATCGATGAAAAGTGATAATGGTGCAGTGAACAATTTTCATGAATAAACAATTTATAGTATAAATAAAACGTGATAATATTTTATAGCGAAAGTGATAACATTTCATAGCGAAAATGATAATGATGTTATCACTTTTTTTTGTTCACTTAAAAGATTATGTGAGACGATCTCACACAAGTCTTTGACAAGTATTTTTGTCGCATAAAAAGTTTTTCATTTGTTTGTTTCACGACATTCTTAAAAAAAATTAAAAAAATTAATCCAATACTCTTAAAATACAATATTTTAATTTCAAAATTTTATCTCTGCATAACAAATACTCCATATACTTTTCAATTTATTTATTGCTAAAAATAAAAAAAAATAAAGGCTAAAACTTGTGTGAGACCGTCTCACGTAAGAGCTTACGTGAGATGGACAGAAAGTGATAACTTTTATAAAAGAAAGTGATTATAAATTAATGAAAAGTGATAATGTTATTTCATGAACAATTTATAGTATAAATAAAAAGTGATAACATTTTATAGCGAAAGTGATAACTATTTTAAAAAAGTGAAAAATGGTCTCACGTGAGACGGTCTCACGCAGGACCTACCCATAAATAAATCAAAGTTTTTTTCTTCTTAAACATTGTAGAAAAATAAATGGGGAGGGTGTTTCAAATTGTGAAAATACTTGCTATTTAATTTCATTGAAAATCATGTACATTTACATATAAAAATCTTTACATTAAAAACATTTTTCCATTAAATATTATACCCAAAACTTGACATATACTTCTGATGGAGGGAGAGGGTAGATACTAAGGGCCAGCATTATAAAACATTGAGGTAGCCTAATTATTTATTTAGGATACTGTAAGATAATTTTTCACTTTTTAAAATAGTTATTACTTTCGATATAAAATGTTATCACTTTTACTATAAAATGTTATAACTTTTTATTTATGTTATAAATTGTTCATGAAATAGTATCATAACTTTTTATGAATTTATTATCACTTTTTCTGTATAAAAATTGTCACTTTTTGGCCGTCTCACGTAAGGATTTACATGAGACGGTCTCACACAAGTCTTTGTCAATTATTTAAGATAATCTAAAGTTTATAAATCAAATAACCACTAAAAGAAATACTCCATTTTTTAGCAACGGAATTTACCAACGGAATTCAATCCGTTGGTAATTACCAATGGATTGACAACCAAAATGACATTTTTCTATTAGCAATGGAATACCAACGGATTTATTCTTTATTTTATCAACGGAATTCAATCCGTTGGTAATTACCAACGAATTAACAAAGGGAATCTTTATATAAATTACCAACGAAATTTTTAGTAACGGATTACCAACGGAATTGATTTTTTATTGCTAAAAATTTACCAACCACCACTATACTAACAGAAATTTACCTGATAAATCAATTTAACAATGAAATTAAGACTTTTACCAACATAATATTTCATTGGTAAAAAATAATTTTTTTTGTAAAAAACAATGTTTTTTATAGTAAATAGTGTAAATTTTATGGTTTCCCCTCCTAATCCTATTATATTATATATGTTTTGGTAGAATTTAAATTAAAGAATACTATAAAATTTTACACCGCGAAACCAAATTAACTCCTAAATAAAAGCCTACTATTTCAAGTTTGGCATGCGTATGGGTGGAGGAATAAGGAATATGTGTTATATATGTTTTCTAATTAATTTATGTTAATTTTGTGTAAATAGAAGAACGACGACTTTGTGTTGAAAATAAGGATATATGATTACTCAACTATTCGATTTTATTTTGAGGGTCTCATCTTCAAGCTACCAAATTTTGAGGTTTGTGCTAGATCCTTTTTCATTTATATTAATTATCCTTTATTTGCATATTTGTTTTTTGGAATTAGATTTATTTAACTTTTTAGTATAAAGGGTAAAATAGAAATATTAAAGTAAACTTACAATTAAAGATACTCCTATTCCTTTGTACGAAAATTAATTTTTTTTAATATAGTAAATATAAGAAAAAATATGCTTTTATCTAGGGGTGGGGAAAAATACTGAAAACTCGGTATACCGCGATCGCCGTATCGAAAAATGCTGAAAAATGACAAAAATTCAACATACCGAAATTTTCGGTACGGTATAGTTGCCGTACCGATAATTTCGGTACGGTATCGGTATATAATATTAAAATTTTTGGTATTTCGGTATCGGTATACCAATACCGATATACCGAAAATTTTATATAATTTTTTTTAAAATTTAATTATACATAATACAATATTTAAGTATATTTTATATTATTAATATATTTAAATTATTTTTATTTTATTATGTATTACATTTATTCATATATATTTTTTAAATTTTAAAATAAGCTCTAATTAAAATAAATAAAAATATAATACACATCTAAATAAAAATATAGGAGTATAAAAATTTAATAATAAAAAATTTATTATTTAATCATGAATAAATTAAAAGCAACATAAGTATCATTAAAGTAGAATGTTAGAGATTAGAAAATTTAATTATTTTGAAATATTTTTATATTAATTTTATTATTTTGATTAAAATTAAATATTATTTTTGGTATGGTTTCGATAAATCGGTATTTTTCAGTATGTTGAATTTTCGGTATGAAACGGTATGTCAACATTTCGGTATTAATTGGTATTTACCGAAAAATAGCTATGATGTAAATTTTGGTACGATATCGGTATCCAATTTAATTTACCGAAATTTCGGTATATCGATTTTTTTGTATACCGAAATTTCGGTATCGGTATGAATTTTTTCATACCGAAATTTTCGGTACGGTATCGATATTTTCGGTATACCGATATTACCCACCCATAGTTTTATCCCTTTGTACAAGTACGAAAATTAAGAATTTTTTTTAATAGGAGTAGTAAATATAAGAAAAAAAATATGGATAAATTAGTAATTTTGAGAGAAAAAGTAAATGAAGTTGTTGGGAATGATGAATAAAATATAAAAAAGTAAATAAAATTGTTATAATTGATGAATAAAGTATAAAAAGTAGGTAAGATGTATATTGTATTTTTATTATTAATGGAATGAGTAAAAATATGTGGGGCAACTCAAAGAGTAAGTTTCTTGTAAACTGAGTTTACATTATAAACCCTTGTAAACCCTTAGGTTTACTTTGATTTAAACACTCTATCAATACATAGGGTATATGAGATTGGAAGAGGGAATCACAGAGTTTACACCGTAAATTCGATTTACACAAGTGTTTATACACCTAAAAATAAAAAGCGGGTAAAAATACCTGAATTGAAAGGAGTATCAAAATTAATTGATGAAGCGGGTTGAACCATGACTCAATATAACCCACCATATGATAGTAAATTGGGTTTTGAGTGGGTTTTTGGTGGGTGGTGCAGGTTGACCAGTAAGTCTAGCTTTTTTATATTTTTATTATGTGAATTTTATAATATTAATAAAAATACAATTAAGAAAATTGGTCAATAAAATTGGCGACTCACAAATTATAAAAATTCATTTTCATAAAAGATATTCCCTCACAAAACCCTTCATATTTTTATTATTTGTTTCTTACACAAAATCATTCAACTTTAAAAAAGAAAATATTATTTTATTCAATAATTTCAAAAGTTACTTTAATTTCAAATTTACTAATACTTTTTTTCACACACATACCATTATTTTATACTTTTTTATTACCTAAAAATATTACAATACTCTCTAAAGTCAACAGAGTTTATTAAAAAGAACATTTTTTCTTAAATAATGTGGAACTATTAACATAAAGCATTTTGTGGGACGGAAGGAGTACATTTTAGCTAGTACATATTTGTTCATTGTACACTTATCTAAACCTAGCTATTTTGCAAAGCAAAGAGTTGGATATAAAATTTCTTGCGAATATTCAGGACATGTCATTAGTCAACAAAGAAAAATATTTACATTTTAACTAGCTCACTCTATTATTAATTTTCGAATTAAACTTTGAAGATTAAACGATATTATATGGACCATAGATATAACATTACGCGAACCATAAGCATGAAAACACTATAAATATCTTAAAAGTAAGATTAAAATAGTATATAAAATAGGGCTAAGTGCTACAGTGCCCATTTTCAATATGATTTGAGCAAAAATGACCGGTCCAATTCAAAATATACAGAAATGCCCACTTTTGAGGCAATTTATCTAAAATACCCTTTAAAAAGTGATGAATTTACCTTTTGACTGACATGGAGTCAGTTTGACTCCTATTTACTCGGTCACTCGGTCTTTCATTATGTGGAATACAATTCTATTTTTACAGCTCGGTCACTCGATCTATCGGTCACTCGGTCTCTCGGTCACTCAATCTTTGTATTCGGTTACTCAGTCACTCGGTCTCTCGGTCACTCGGTCTCTCGATCTCTCGGTCACTCGGTCTCTCGGTCACTCGGTCTTTGTATTCAGTCACTTGGTCTCTCAGTCACTCGGTCTTTGTATTCGGTCACTCGATCACTCGGTCTTTGTATTCGGTCATTCGGTCTCTCGATCACTCGGTCACTCGGTCTCTCGATCACTCGGTCACTGCATTGATTGGGAGTTCAATTATTTATTAATTATAAAAGTCTAACTTTTAATAATAACTCCAACTCACTCGGTCTTTATCTTCATATTAAGTTTGAAAAGGCTGACACATATAGAATATGGGTAAATTAGTAAACTTAAGTACAAAGTGGATATTTTTGCTCATTTTTTTTCAAAGTATGCATATTTGCTTTTTTCAAAATGTACTTGGACATAAGATTACATTTCTCTATAAAATAAATACTCCGTATGTTATAATATTATGGTACAGCAATTTAATATAAACCTAATTTTTATTTTTTTGCAGCCCATTTTAGCAAGCAAGTACACAGTGGTTGTACTTGATAAGAAGCTAAATCTCACTCGCATTTCATCATCGATGATTTACAAATTCAATCAATTCTGTATGAATAAGGAGGTGTGCCATGCATGTTATTAGCTAGTTTTTTTTTTTTTTTTTTTTTTTTTTTTAAGTTTTATAAAATCGTTATACGTAATGTCATTTCGTGAGATAAGACTCCAACATACTAATGTAATATAAGGCCCCAAAATTTATAGACGTGAGATATATTTGAAAGGACATATAGTTTCTTTTCTTTTCTAATCCTCTTGCTTTTATATTATTATTTAATGAGTTGATATTCGATACATTCAGTGGAAGGTTGCATCATATGTGTATAACTTTTTATTCTATTTTATATACATATTATTCTATTTTGTATACATATTGTTTCTTAATAATTGTATACTTTTTTCACACTGATCAGTTTTTCATTAAAAAAACTAGTATCCATGTGTATAACTTTTTATTCAATAGTGTATACATATTTTTTAATAGTTTTATATTATTTTGTTTATAATTGTATATGTTTTTATTCATAATTGTACATGATCTGAAAGTGGGTGCACCCTGGTGCACAATATTATTAGTCATATTTAATTCTTTTATTTTTCTTTTTTCTAATGCATGTATATTATTATTTTTTTATATTTGATTATTCAAAATTAATGTGTATTTTATTTATTAATATTTAAATTTATTTAATTGTAATCAATTTTCAATATGAAGTTTGAGTTGTATTTTTTTTTCTTGATTAAGATTTTTTTACATCCAAAATTATACGCTTATTCCTTGTATTTTTGCTCAATTTTTTTTTGTATATCCCACATATGGATACAAGCGAATCAAACTATTTGGGAACTATTTGAGTTTCGATCTAATAAAATATTTAGTTCGTTGTTAATCTTAACGAGTCGAGTCAAGTTTGAATTTTGAGTTTGGATAATTTATCAAGCCAAACTTAAATTTTAATGAGAACATATTTGTTAATGAGCTCGCGAAGCGTGTAGATATAAACATAAATAATTTAATTTCTTATGTATATATTTTTTTGATTATTTGATCGTAAGAAAGTTTTATTAAAAAGATTTATGCAATACAATACATATATAAAATTAACTATATATGTAGGGGTGTATAAAAAGAGCGGTTGGCGAGAACTTGCTATTCGACTCGTTATGACTGAATAGTAATCTTCTAGTAAATTAAAGGAGAGTTTTTCAAATTTTATGTGTCATCATTCGAGTGATTATATGCTCACCTGGCGAGCTCACATTTTTTCTTTTATTATTTTTAATTTTTTTTAATTTAAGAAATTTATTTCCTTGATGCATTTATTATTGTAACATACATTTTAGGGATTTAAATGCTAATAAAGAAATTTTTAATGACAAAATTATGATTTTTAAATTATAGTACTATATAAAATTTATGATATTTTAATTATATAATATAGATTATTGATGAATTACTAAAATGCAAAATAAACTATTTGTCATATATATAATTGATTTTTTATTAAGATTATAGCTACAATATTTAAATAATAATTTTTTAAAAAGAATTATTTTATTTTACTAAAATACTTTTAATGTCTTAAATTTAAGACAAATTAATCTTTTTAAGTATAATTCACTACGTACAAATATATTTTTAATTATCAATAAGCATATTTTATATATATAATTATGAGTATACCAATATAATAAGCGGACTTGTTTCACATATACCCTTTTTATAAGAGATTGAAAAAAAATTCTCTCAACACAATTCAAAATTTTAATTTAATTTTATTATTTAAATACCCCATTCACTCTTTAAGTATACATTTTTTATAGTATAATATTTATTATATAGTAGGTAACTTTTACTAAATAATTATTTACAACTTTTTATGATATTTTTAAATTGACAAAATGAATACGTTTAAATGAACCAATAAAATATTTTATTATTAAAAACAATAGCTTAATGATCTCGCGTAACACGTGGATTACATGTTAGTAATTTATACTACCTCCGTCCCTCGTTAAAATTTACATTTTTCATTTTGGGTTTCCAAAGTTAAGGTTTGCGGTTTCTTTTTTGTCAAGTTGGGTCCACACATAATAATTAATTATTACATGTAGGACCCACACACAATACTAATATACAACAACCCACTTTACATTAAATATTATTTTTTTTACCTCATTACACATTAAAATATTATATTTCTTAATCTCCGTGCAGAAAGTAAACGTCAACGTTAAAACGGACAAAGGGAGTATTTGCTTCGAATTTTGATAGATTTAATTTTATTACTCTATATATCAAATCAAGTGAGTGGTTGTACAAATGCTTTGTCATATTTTATGACATTAATTAAAAAAAATCATTAATAAAGTAGGAAATTAGATTGAAAAACTTTGGTGAGTAATTGCAAAAGAGATAGAATGGTCCCCGTTCTACATTGTAGGCCTAACATGATGGGTGAGTATTAGCATTGACCAAACTAATAATCAAATTATAAAGAGTGTCATATTCGCATTAAACAAGGATTACCTTGATGATCATGAGTAATCTGTTGAGATCATCAAAAACTATGTGATTAATTTAAGGATGTATTCCATTATTTTATGTCTTCATCATTTGCGCAGATAATATATTATATATTACCTTAATTTCTATTTAAACGAATATTAAATGTCATGATCAACTGGAAAATTTGTCATTTTGTTCCATTTTCAACAACTCCCCTGTCAATTTTTCACTTGCATGTTCCTATTTTCCAGAAAATTTTCTTGTCGGATTCCCACGTAACAATCTTTGAGAACATTATACATATAAGCTCATATGTTCTACTTTTTGTCTATTATCTTATATATCATTTATTATATGATTGATTCGTAATAAGAGAAAAAAATCCAATTAATACCACTAGAATTTATGCTTTTTTTAAGATATAGTTTCTCATTCTCTCCTACGTTTCATCCATTTAATGAAATGGTACAAAAGATATTATACCAAAATGACTCGGACAATTCGAACAGGATAGCAACATCTCTCAAATATAAATGTAAGTTGATATAAAGTGTATTTCGGAGCACGAAGTTAGAAATAATATCTTAATTATTGTAATTTTTTTATATAAGTCTATATATACGTGTGACATTATTTTTCTTTGCTATCGTATTTTACACTTCTATTTTATTTTTATTTAAAATCTATTTATTATTATCTATAAAAACATATGATACTCTCTCTATCTCAAATTCATCTTCATGTTTACTATTTGCACGAATATTAATAAAATTTACCTTTTGACTTACTTTTAGAATAGTTTAGTAATTTTAGGTAATAAATATAATAAAGTATGTTATGTGTGTCAAAAAAAATGATATCAAATTTGAAATTAAAGTGTGTTGAAGTGATATTAGTTATTTGTTTTTTCCTTTTATAAAAATGTGATGTTGAATTTGGGACATACCAAAACAGAAAGTGTGAAGTTGGAGTTGGGATGGAGGGAGTATATATTGTTATAGGCAAACACTTGTTTAAATCGGGTTCACACGCGAACCATGTTTTTACTATTACTCTTTTGTATATGAAAAATTATTTTTTAGAGACATAAATTATTACTCCTCTAAATGAAAAAATTACTCTTAATTCTTCAAATTATTGTAAATCCTTATTTATCGATTACTTTTTAGTACATGAAAAATTACTCTTTAGAAAGATGAACGATTACTCTTTTGAATTAAAAAATATTATTTTTCAAGGAGTAATTTTTTATATAATAAAGAGTAATTTTATAAAAATAAGATTCACATGTGAACCCGATCCACACCAGACTCACTCATTAGATCTAAATTTATTAATATAACATTTAACGGCATTTTTTATATATATATAAATACCTCTACCAATTTATTTTATTTATATTTATGAAAAAGTCAAACATTCATAAATTGATTGTATAAGAGTACTAATATTTTAAGTGATTGTTATATATATAATATAACAAACATTTCATAATTAATTACAATAAAATTATTAAAATACTTTAATTGATTGATATTTTATTTTTTCAAATATATGTTACATTAGGATGCTGTTCAATTTATATATAATATTTTTTTAAAAAAAATTATTGAAATATTAATTAATAATTTTTATTTTGTTTAAGATAATATCTAATATTTTATAATTAAATTTAAATAATTATTATATTTTTAAAAAAAAATCTCAAATTTATAATTAATACCTAAGTATATTATTTATATATTTATTTATGGATAACTTAATTTATTTATTTTATTTTTTATTTATGATAATTTTTAAGTATTTCTTAAATAATCATATAATAATAATTATATATTTTTATTAATTACTTCCTCCGTCCAATAATACCTTTCACGTTTACTGTTCCACGTTATTTAAGAAAAGTTGCACTTTTTGACCAACTTTATTGACTTTGGAGAGTATTGTAGTATTTTTAGGTAATAAAAAATATAAAATAATGAGATGTGTGTGAAAAAGGAGTGACAAATTTGGAATTTGAGTAACTTTTGAGGTTGTTAGATAAAATAATAATTCCTTTTTTTGGGATATGAAAGGTTTTATAGGACGGATAGAGTATTATATTTAAAAAATCTAATGTAAAATATAGATAATTCTATTTATGTATTCCCTCCGTCCGTCCGAAAGAGGACATTTTGCTTTTGTGCACGTTCATTAAAGAGTATTATTATTTAATGTATAGTGAGTAGGTGAAGTGTTTGTTTTACAATTTTATCCCTCCTGTTAATTAGTTTTAATCTGCTAATTAAGTAGTAAAAGCAGTAAAGATAAAAATAAATAAAAAAGGTACATCCACTGTTGACATTGACGTCCACTTTATAAAAAAAATTTACTGTCCATGAGTTTAGGGTATCTTACACAAAGTACCTGCTGCATACCCATTACAAATCCAATTCTCTCCAAAAATTTACCAAATTCCCTCCACATATTCCAAATCAGCCATGAGACCTAAAATTCCCTCCAAAACATCATACTAATATCTCCCTAATTTACGCTATAAGTACATTCACTCCGCCAACAACTTCCAAACAAAAAAAAAAAGAAAAAAATGAGAACTAAAAATCTTAGCAATAAGGAATTAAATGCCATTGCTGAATTCTTGTTGGTGGGCTCTTCAAATGGCAAGGTTGCACATGGTAGATTCAAGGAAGCTGCTGCCAAATTCTGCGTCAACTTGAAATCAATTAGAAGGACATGGGCAATAGCAAAGCAACAAATGGAAGAAGGTAATCCTTTTTCATTAGTCAACTCAAAAAAGCTGGGTGCACCTACCAAATCTACTAAATTTAATTAAGAGAAGCTGCAAGTTATTGAGTTCAGTAAGAGGGGAAGGATTAGGAGCATTGCAACTGAGATGAAAGTAGGTAAAAGTACAGTTGGAGAATGGGTACAAAGGGGATTGATCAAGTCTCACACCAATGCAACCAAGCCATCTCTCACTTGTCATCACAAGATAATAGAATTAAGTTCAGCCTATTAGCAATAGAAGTGAAGGCAGATGATAGTTTAATCAAATTCAAGAGCATGCAGTAGATTATTCACATAGATGATAAGTGATTCAATCTTACAAGAACCACTGAAAGATACTACTTGGTGCCTACTGAAATATAACCACATAGAAAATGCCAAAGTAAAAGGTTTATCACTAAGGTGATGTTTATATGTGCAGTGGCAAGACCTTTGTATGGTTCAAGGGGGGAATGCTTATTTGATGGGAAAATTCGTATCTTTCCATTTACTGAACAAGTACCAGCAAAGAGAAGTTCAAAAAACAGAGAAGCTGGAACAATCAAGACCAAAGCAATGCAGTCAGTCACAAAGTATGTAACTAAAGATGTCTTGATATATAAGGTAAACTCTCATTATTGTCTACATAAATTCAGATTATATGCATCATTGAGTTATGAAACCTAAAACTTGTCCTAAATTACATTTCATGCAAAATGTATTATTCTTGACATTTACTTTAGGTAATACTAGCCATCAAAGCTAAATGGCCGAGTGGAGCAAGTAAAAATATTTATATTCAACAAGATAATGTCAAGCCACACATAAATGATAATGATCCAGAGTGGAGAGAGGTTGCATGTTCAGATGGATTTAATATGCACTTGGTATTTCAACCTCCTAATAGTCCAAATATAAATGTGAATGATTTAAGATGGTTTAGGGCTTTAGAATCATTGCAAATAAAAACTGCTGCTACAACAGTTGATGAACTGTTGCAAGCAATTAATAATTCATTTGAAGAATTGTGTCACATTAAACTAAATGCAGTATTTCTAAGCCTACAAGCATGTATGAGGCAAGTGTTGGTTTGCAAAGGATCAAATAGATACAAGATCCCTCACTTGGGAAAGAATGCACTATTAAGGGAAGGGACTCTTCCTACATATTTGGAAGTGAAACTAGATCTAGTTCAATCAAGTATTGATCATCTAATTGAGGAGAATGCAGTGGATGGCTTAGAAGAACTCATTGAGAGTGTGGAAGGATTGGTTTGAAAAGGTAGAAAGCATGGAATATATTTTGAAGGCTAGAAATAGATAATATCCAGCCTTAGGAAAGAAACATAGGCTTCTTTTTTTGCAAGTGGGGAGAGGTTTTGACTTATTTTGGATATATAAATATGGAAATGGGGGGTAAAATCTTAACTATAGATAGTTTGTAGATGCAAAAGTGATTGTTTACTGCTATTAAACAAACTGATTCAGTAGTTTGTTTAAGCAATAAACAGTTTGCCCCACTATGAAAGCATGTTTAAACTATGTTATTGTAATCTCATATTGTAAAATCATCATTTAGTGGTTATGATGTCATCATGCAGCATGTGTATGTATTGTGCCTATAAAAAAGAGCCTATATACCACATAAAGCAACATACAATGCACACTCATATTATAAAATCATCATAGAGTACTTGTGTGACACCTAAATGATCATGTGATGACAAATGAATGATGCATTTGTCTCCTAACATGGTCATTTGGTAACACTTGTAAACTGATAAGTTCATATAAATTAATCATAAGCACACATGCTTATCATTGCATATAAAATGATCATAATCACATAGGCTTCACATCACAAATAAGCTCACAGACTTCAAATTCATAAGTTCACAGTCTTCAAATCACAAATAAGCTCACATGCTTCAAATTCATAAGCTCACAGGCTTCACATCACAAGTAAGTTCACAGACATCAATTTCATAAGCTCACAGGCTTCACATCACAAATAAGCTCACAGGCTTCAAATTCCTAAGCACACAGACAACAAATCACCATACCAACAACAAATATATACCAACAGATCATAAGGTCACAAGCTTCAATTCACCAAATTAACAACAAATAACCAATATTTGCAGCATTCACCCTCAGAACAATATCATCATTGGGTGTGTGTCTCCTAAATTCACACACGGTGATATGAAAAATAAATTTCAGCCTCCACAAATCATGCATGGTGACACTTTACATTTCTACACCTTCCCCTCTAATTATAATCATCATTTTACACCCTAATATGCACAATGAATGAGCAACTATTATACCTCATCAGCATATTCGGGACACTTTGCCAATACAGGGCAAAGTATCTTTAGAAAACTGATCGCAAACGGATTAGGATCAGGATAGTATTCATAGGTTGAGGCCATAGCTGTTTCAAGGGTCGAGAGATATGAGTCAGACACCACCAGCCCTTCGTACATATCGTAGGAGTCCGGCACCACCAGCCCCTCGTACACGTCCATCGATTCGGGAACCACATATTCAAAGGGATCTGATTTTGGATCCGATGAATCGTTAACAATATCAAATAGGGATAGAAAATGCAGAGTTAAATCAGTGGAAATCGCTCCCAATGGTGAATTGACCTCGGCGACACCATGGAAACAAACTTCTCAACATGATTAGGGTTCATGATAGAGTAGGGTGAGATTCTGAGAAGGGTAGGGTTAGATTGTGAGAATAGAGATTTGGTTTGAAGAATCGCGAAGGTGTAAGGGGGACGAAGGTTTCAAACGAAGAACGACACATCTCCGAAGAGCCACCGGCAATCAGGTTTTAAGAGTCACAACATCGTCATGGAGGATTTAGGATTTCGAACAAAGGGCGGCGGCGCCAGGAGGGATTTAGAAATTCGGACGAAGGGCGGCAGGAATCCAGCGGTCTGGGTTGAAGAATCGCGGCGGCGTGAGGAGAACGGAGGTTTCAGACGAAGAAGGACACACCTCCGAAGAGCCACCAGTGATTTAGCTTTAAGAATCACGGCAGCGTCAGAAAGATTTAGGATTTCAGACGAAGGACGGCAGACAACCAATAAGGCACCGGCGATCTGGTTTGAAGTATGCGATGGCTTCAGAGGAGATTTAGGGTTTCAGACAAAGAGGGTAAGGGGATTTAGGGTTTCATGAGAGACAGAGGGAGAGAAGGTGTAGATCATTTTAGAGAGTGATTATGTCGATGGGTTTGTTTTGAAATGAAGGTAATTGCTTGATTTTAATGATCACAATTTTTTTTAATTTAATGTCATGTGTTAATAAGTTGGTTGTGAGTGGATGAGGGTTTTAGTGTAATTAGTGTATTAATATGAAGAGTGACATATGTGTAATTAATTAAATTAAGTTAGGGTTATTGGTTAGTATTAGTGGGACCCTCATATACCATTTATGGAAAAGGACCCTTTGCAGCGGACGACGAAAATGGCAAAAATACCCTCTTACGGGCGGACGGAGGGAGAGTGATATATTTTTTAATATTTATAATTTTATATTGTATTTATTATCTTTTTGTTAACTTAATTTTCTTAGTTTCAAGTTATATAAACAATTAAAGATAACAAATTTTATAATGCATATGTTGAATAATTAAGATATATATGAACAAATATAAAAAATATTAATATATTACAATTCGAAAAAAAAAATTTACAAACTTGATTATAATATTATTTGCTAATATCAAATCAAATTATAGAGTACAACATCGTATTAAATAAGAAAATTAATTGGAAATAAATAAAAATATTAAAAAATAAAAAAATATTAGAAAATTACACATCGTTTTGAAGTGGTCATGAGATGACACATAAGCGAAGAAAAACTCCCCTATATTAGTAAGATATACTCCCTCCATCCCGGAACAAGGTGTACGTTTACTTTTTGCATGTTGATAGTGAAGTGAGAGAAATAATATTTTAATGTGTAGTAGGTAATTGCATTAGTGTGTGTGTGCCCCTTGTGGATATAATAATTATTTTGTATGAGTCCCATCTACCAAAAAGGGAAATGTATACTTCGTTTTGAGACGGATCAGAATGAAAAATGTATACATAATTGTGGGACGAATGGAGTATATAAATATATATTTATCTTAATAATCTTCGTAATTCTTAATTTAAAGACTGATACTTAAATTTTGGAGATGTATATATACATATACTCGCTTTGTTCATCACAAAGATTCTCATTTGCTTTTTACACGTGTATTAAAAAATATTACTCCCTCCGTCCGGGTATTTTTACCCATTTGTACGGGCACGAAGATTAAGATATTTTATTTTTTTAATATATAATGTAAGAGAAAGTAGGGATAAATTAGTAATTTAAAAAGAAAAAGTGAATAAAGTTATTGAGAATGATAAATAAAGTATAAAAAAGTAATTAAAGTTGTTGGGATTGTAAAAAGCAGGTAATAAAATATTATGTATTTTTGTCAAAAATGGAATGGGTAAAAAAACGTGGGACACCCCAAAATGGAAAGTGGGTAAAAATACATGGGACGGAGGGAGTATTATTTTATGTGTAGTGAGTATATATAATAGTAGTAAGGATATGCTATATGTGGGACCCTATTACTAAAAATGAGAAATGAATATTTTTGAAGGGAATACTCAAAATAGTAAAATAGGAACATAGTGAACGAAATAAGTATTAGGCGTTTGTTTGGACCTCCTTACTTCTTCCATGTCCAACACTTTAATCTAAGAGCTTTTTTTCTTCTGTTTTTTTTTAAGAAAAAAATGTCAACTGAACATATATTGTGATTGATGTCATTTTCTATCTAAGAAAGTGGAGTTGTCCCTCCTCACTTTCTCCATGTCCTAGACTTCAATCTGGGAGTTTTTTAATTTTTATTTTTTATTTATTATGTAATAGAGTAATTTTATTCCTTTCCTGTAGGGTGGGATAAACTTTGTGAAATTGATTATTTGCGATTTATATATTCGAGTATCTATTTACATATTAGGCAATCTCAATTGAAAAAAATTGTTGTGTTCAAAATTATCTTATTTCTCCAAGGGAGGGAATCGAACATAGGTCACTCACTGCAGCTATGTGGGAGCAACCTCTTAAAATAAGGGATTCTTTGTGTACAGTGATCTAACCTTTATCAATAGAATTATCATGATTTATCTCTCCACCACTCTATCGAGTCGGAGTGTAGAAGTGCCTGGAGTGGACGATTCCACATTTGTGCATAGACAAGAATCTCATACCTCTCACCGTAGGATAATATCACAGCGGAAGAATTAAGTTGGAACTTGAACCAATTGGTACTCACGTATAAACTGTGATCTCTTGATCAAATCTTCAACACAGGTTTAAGATTAATGTTCACGATATGGCACTAATCTGAAGAATATGAAGACTGGATTTTGTATGTGAATGCAGGAGAGAATTCGAGAGAGGAAATACTTTCGCATTCTACGTTCTCAAGCATATGAACGTTTGCGTTCTGTAATATATTTTTTAACCTCTCAGATAACTGTGTGGCGCAGTATATTCCATCTCCAAGGAGACATGAGCTGAGTAACGATTTCATAACTCTCTCTCTCTTATCCACTTTCATATGTGGAATATAATTAATTAATATTAATTATAATTTACATCTCCCACTCACATATGAAGTCAAAAAGTCGTCTGACTCATTTTCTTCATGAATTTTATTCTCGTACAGATTAATACATCGTGTGACCTACGAGATATGAGTTTTTAACCGCTATACACTTGCTAGAGATACATAGCAACTCAATCAGTTTATCAATAAAACTCAACAAGCTCGCTATACCCCAGAACTCTTGATCATTTAATATAAGTTGACATATCTCCTTTTAATCCCTGAACTTATCAGAGCATATTCAACATTTTTTGCAAAAAACTATGTATTCATAATCAAGACCCTGCTTGATTGATTAGTCAATTAATCACAATAGTATATGTTAAATTAAGACGTTCTTCCCATCTCACTAAGTATCTACAGTCTCCCACTGTAGCTACTTTTCTAGACATGTACCGCATCGCCGTTATTAACCATAGCTCTTTTGGTAACATGCTAAAATAGCAACACCAAAGTGAAGATTTAGAATATAATAGAAAGTCATAAGGGTAACAAATATATAAGGACTCATACTTTTGAGAAAATAGGGATAATTTTCTCAATCCTGTAAGGGTCAACTTAGCACATGTCGTTTTCCTAAGACACATGTCACAATGTCTTTAACTTCCTTCCAAGAAAGTATATGTCGTACTTAATCTAATTTAGACACCGTGTAAATCAGAGTACAAGTGTGTCCCATACACTTAACCCGGATATCCTCCCTCCAACGTACATGATTTCTGTCAATTTAGATTTACAAAAAGTTGGATTAGATTCGTGACGAAATTTATCCCGATTACATTAATTATCGTAATTTCATCTCTGCACTCCCACTTAGCCAGAGGTGATTACTCGTATGAGAGATCTAATCATAACTTGTCGACATACTATTATATATGAACCATCATATATAATTTATAAAACATATATGTATAGTTAAGCCATTAACTATTTCATCAACATACATAAACATATTCAATACATCATTTTAAATCCTTCGAAAACCCTATCCCTTTACATGTCCTATGTATACATATCTAGGAAATGGTTTGGTAAAAGGACCTGCTTAACATCAAACGAGTAGAAATGTAACTAAGAATCACTTTATTCTTGTCTACAATATCTCTAACAAAATTAAACTTCGTGTCAATGTGTTTGGTTTTTCCATGATATTTAGGGTTTTTTGTGTAAGCAATAGCTGCTTGATTATCAAAATTAATTAAAACAGCTCCCACTGGAGTGTTTGAGACCTCCAAATGTTTCATGAATCTTCTCAACCAAATAGCCTCTTGAACTGCAGACGCACATGCCACAAACTTGGCTTCCATAGTGGACAGTGCTATGCAGGTCTGTTTCTTGCTGCACCATGAGATTGTTCCATTGTTGAGCAAGAAGACATAACCGGGAGTTGATTTACGTTTATCTAAATCACCACTCCAGTCAACGTCTGTATACCCATTCAGTGTACTGTTATTCCCTTGATAACAAAGAGAATAATCTGCAGTCAATTACATTGGCATATGGTACTCTGGCCATTTCATTCTTTTAATCTTGAGCCTTGGGACACATCTGTTGACTCAATGATTCGCCTTTCATAATTGTAGTATCAATAGGTTTTCAGGTGTCCATCTTGAATTTTTCTAAAAGTTTCTTGATGTAAGTATCTTGAGAAAAACTCAATAACTTCTTTGAACTATCACTATGGATCTTTACACCAAGTATGTACTCTGCTTCACCCATATATCTTTTTATGGTTTCATGATACTATTTGCTATTACCCACTAGTAGTATGTCATCCATATACAAGGATAGAATCACAAAACAATCATTGGACCATTTAACTTAAATACAGTGGTCTTCGTTTATCATAACGAAGTTATATGAGATGATCGTAGTGAAACCTCAAATACCACTGTCTAGAGGATTGTTTGATTCCATAGATCGACTTCTTCAATCTACAAACTTTATCCTCTTGACCTCGAAGAATAAATCCTATAGGTTGTTGCTTGTAGATTTCGTCTTCTAATTCTCCATTGAGAAATGCGGTCTTAACATCCATTTGGTGTAACTCTAAATCCATACTAGACACTATAGCCAACATTAGACGAATCGAGACAAACCTCACCACTGGTGAAAAAGTTTCTTCATAGTCAATACTCTCGTTGAGTATAACCTTTTTTCACCAGACGAGCTTTATACCTCTCTATTGAGTCTTTCTCTTGATTTTGAGAATCTATTTATTCCCAATTGTCTTTCGTCCCTTCGGAAGATCTACAAGTTCCCAGACTTGATTTGACTTCATAGACTCCATCTCTTCTTTCATTGCTTTCATTCATTTCTCTTTTGACGGATAAGTCAGAGCTTCTCTAACATTTCTGGGCTCTTCCTCATCAACAGGAGAAACATCTCTATTCTCTGGTGAAACAAAGAAGACATGTCCTTCATTATCACAATGCCTTTTGGGCTCATGTTTCCTAGAATTTTTCGAGATATCTATTGATGGTTTTCTGTAGACAAAATGCCCTCATTGGAATCGTCTGATCCTCAATCGGCAAAATATCTATCAAGATCTATACCATCAGCTAAACTACTCCCACTTGGATCTTGTAGGTATTGATTTTCTACTATCTCGAAAATCCCTGATGGGGCATCAGTTTAGCATCCCTCTACTTGGAAATTCAGTTTCCAGAAAATGAGCATTATATGATTATGTCTCAGTTAAGCTCCCATCCTGATCTCCTATGAACTCGTAAACCTTAGAATGTTCACTGTATCTTATGAAGATACACTTTTTGCCTTTAGGACCCAACTTTCCATACTGATTCGATGAATCATGTACGTAAGCTGCTGATTCTCAAGCTCTAAAGTTACTCAAGTCAGGTTTTCTACCGGTCCAAAGTTCATATGGAGTCGAAGCAACTGACTTAGAAGGTACGCGATTAAACACATAAGCTACCTTAAGTAATGCATTTTCCCAAAAAGAGATCGGTAGATTAGCTTGTGCCATCATGGATCTAACCATCTCCAACAAAGTCCTATTCCTTCTTTCAGCAACACTACTTTGTTGAGGTGTATAAGGGACAGTTAATTGTCGGATTATACCATTTTCATTACAAAATTCCTTGAATTGTTCTGATAGATATTCACGTCCTCTATCAGTTCTTAAAACTTTGATAGATTTGTCTTTTTGATTTTCAACTTCACTCAAGTATCGTCTAAAATAATCCAATGCTTCAAACTTATGAGATATCAAATAGATATATCCAAAACATGAATAATCATCAATGAACGTAATGAAATTGTGAACTCCATGTCGTGCTCTAACATTTACAGGACCACATATATTAGAATGAATTACTTCTAATGGAGATTCAGACCTAATAGCTTTACCAAAAGGTTTTCTAGTCATTTTCCTAGCAAGTCAGTGTTCTCATTTGGATAATTCAACTTTAGAAAAAAGACTCAGCAATCCTTCTTTCATAAGTCTATTCATCCAATCTTGCCCAATATGACCTAATCTAGCATGCCAAACATCATCATTCACATTTGCATTACTAGAAGAACAAATATTTAGTGAATATGAATAATCATCATAATAACTAAACGTCATTTTATTACAATTTAAAATCATAAAGCCATCAGTCATATGTCCAGACGCATAACAAATATCATTAATGCCAATTACCACAGTCCCTTTAGTAAATAATACATCATAACCCAAATTAAACAGAACTGAAATATAAATTAGAATTCGCGTGATATTCGGAGCATAAAGAACATCATGTAGAATAAAGGTCTGACCATTATCAAGGTCCAATTTGCAAGTCTCAAGTCCTTTGACTTCGACTCGTGCATTGTTTCCTACATATATTCACCTAGTCCCCTTCGGAACACTGCAAAAATCTACAAAAGCTCCTTTGTCTCTCGTCACATGGTATGTTGCTCCTGAGTCTATAATCCAAAATGGATAAGAATCAGACAGCAAGACAGCACTCGAGATATTAATTTCACACAAAACAGAATAAGATGAATCTGTTTTGTCCCTCCTGGGCTTAGGGTATTCACGAGCATAATGACCAAGCTTACTATTATTGTAACATGACATCTTGCTTTTATATTTCTTATTCTTTTTGTCACGCTTGTTTTCCCTTTTCCGTTCATCAGTTGTTGTAGTTGGATTATTGATAGGCTTACCACCATCACCATCAGATCGTCTTCCCTTCTTTTTCTTCGTCCAATTCTTTTTCCTTTTGAAATCCGAAGCTTTCTTGGAAGTGGAACCGACATGGAAGGCCCTAGAAGAAGGATTTGAGGCTCCGAGCCTCTCATCTTCCAGCTCAACATGACTAGCAGCATCATTGAAAGTATTAATGCTGTCATTATGAGTCAATCTTAAGAACCGACAATCTTAAGTTCGATAATCATATTAGACATCTCCCTGAGTTGTTGTCTAACGTTATGATCAGGTTTCCTTTTGTAAGGGTCAAACTTAATGGTCAACTGCCTAAGCCTCGTAACCGATGTAGCACTATACTTCTCACGCAAATACACCAAGATATCCTGTGCGGTGGGATATTGCTCACATTCATGGATCATCAGATCTATTATTGAGCTTACAAGGATACCATGTACAATGAAAATTTTCTTTTTTCATGCCTGGTACGCTTCTTGGTCACGCCTTCCTTGATTTCCAATTTCTGCGCCTGAATCGGCCATCACTTAGTTTATAGTATCTAATGCATCTTGTTCATACAATACATACTAAATTTTATGACGCCTTGTGTCATAATTGTCACCATTGAGTTTCTCACTTTTATTCAACTCAGCGACAATAGATTTTGATGTCATGATTTTTGTTAGAGATTAAAGTGATTCAGTATGTTAATAATGTTTTATTAAGTTTTACGTTAAGCCAAATATAGACATCTCAATAAATAACACAAGACTTGATCTTTAAAAATAGCTCGGAGACTACTAATCATCAATCTCATCAAGTGTCATAATACTAGATTCTTAAAAACAGATTGCTCAAGTAATTAATCAAATAATATTGAACAACCACTCATAAGTTGAACTTAAACATCCATCCACAATAGCAAAAACTACCAAGTCTGATAAGTTATAAACATAAAATTCTAATGAACTCTCTGAGTTACCAATTAGAAAATACAATGGAAATGAATTAAGGAAATCTATGAATTAATCTCCCTATCATCACTAGATTTCCATCGATGCTCATAATCAAATTTCTTAGTCCCTACACTATAGATAGCTTGTCCTAGAGGATCTATATGAGGATTCTTTATCTGAGGCTTCTCTCGACCACTCAGTCTCAAAGAATCAGAACGTCGAATCATTTCCATCCTTAAGCAGGCTGATCTTAATGCTTGTGTCCTATCTCTTGCTACAGAAGCATCGACCAAATCTTGCATAATTTGTTGACCATTAGATTTCACTTCATAAGTCTCCCACTGAAACCAAAAATTCTTTTGTAGGTAAGGAGGCAAAATGTTCGCCCATGTCTCAGGACTGGAAACTTGGAAATACTTATCACGTGGAATCGTATTGATATAAATTAATGGCAACAATCGATTGTAGAGTTCAATCAATTCAATTGCGTGGTCCCTTATGTTGTGTGTTGACCTCATTTTATAATTCAAAAATTCATGGAGGACTTCATCTTTAGTCCTAATGTCTTCATCTGAAATTGTTTCCCTTCCTGACATGCCTCTGAGAATACGAGCAACCAAAAAGAAACATACCAGTGTTAGTCAAACTATATCACATGAATTTTCCCTCAATTTAATGCATATGGAAAAAACTTTCCAAGATGCAATAGGTATATTCACAAGTGAATCAGTCCAACTCACTTTGGCTCCCACTTTCATAGGCTACAGGAATTTGAATAATTCTAACATCACTCAACACCATGAATTTAGAAATACATGACATATTAAGGTTCATTATTATCAAAATTGCAACCAAATAGCCACCCCATTAGGGCTGGGTAAAAAATTTTTAAAACCGCAAAAATCGCCCGCACCGAATTGTACCGCACCGCTATATACTTAGATAAACCGCAATTTATAATTTAAGAAAAAACCGCACCGCACTTTATGGTGCAGTTTTATTTTTATGGTCGAAACCGCACCGACCGCACTGCTAGTTTTTATTAGGATTATATTATATATTTATACATGTTAGTATTTATGTAGTTTAGTCATTTCTCATTAGTTATTCACTCACTCTTCCAATAAAAAATAAATTCTATTAATGTTGTTGTCTTTATCTTCACTCTATAGATGTGTCCTAACTTCTTTTCTTTTTTACTTCAATGGAGTACTTCTTATCTTTATTATTTCTCTCATACATCTATGTAGAATCCCAACTATAAGCTAATCAACTAGTCTAACCTCCTATGTATTATTAGATCAAGGATTGCAAATATTTTCACATGACTATAGGTTTCTGTTTATATATTAATGTAAATGGGATTACCTATTATATTTATAAGTTTCATCACCTCTTCTACATATTAAATATTTGACATGTGTTATTATCAAGGTTAAATAAATTATCGCCAAATGTACAAGGATGCAATGATCATTAGTTATGGAATAGGTTTTTTAATAGAAAATAAGTTGTAAAATACGAAGTGTAGTACAATTGTAAAATAAGAGATCCGGATCGATATTTATGGTTTAATCTATTAATAAAATCGTCAAACCGCACCAAAACCAATCGAAACCGTTTAAAACCGCATAATCAATATTACTTGAAAAATCGTAGTTTTAATTTAATTACTAAACTGAACCGTATATGACAATGCAATTTAAATTATAACCGCGGTTTGACCGTATAACCGCACCGTGCACACCCCTACACCCCATAGCTTCGTATCCAACAAATATATCACAAAATAAAGTAAAACTACACATACACACTAAAAGATGACGTCAAACGCTCTCTAAAATGTCACCATTGGACTCCATGCTCCGAAACACGTCGAAAAACGTCATCCAGTCGCCGAAAAATGTCTCCACTCGCCCGCACGAGCCACCAGAAGAATCACACGCGCCACCACGCGCCACCCATGCGCCGCCCACTGTCGGAGCCACCCACTATCGGCGGGTACCTGCACGCGCCACCCACTGCCGGAGCTGTCGGTTGCCGGCGCGTGGCATCCACGCGCCACTGACGGAGACGTTGTCTGCTGAAGCGTGCTTTACACGAGCCTCGCTGATCGCCTGCCCTCTGGTGGCCTCCGGTTCCGGGCTGATCCGCCTGTTTGACCCAGTCCGACCCAATACCAGTTATTTTTAATTACATAAAGGTCCCTGAATTTTCTCTAATTTTCAAAAAACGACCCCCAAAATTTCTGCAACTTTGCAAATTAAGCCCAATTTCGTGAAAAACTTCAAAAAATCATAACTGGAGTTTTAGAATGCCAAAAAATGCACAAAAATTACTGACAGACTCCTTTCGACAAGACCTTTCCAGTGGTATAAACAAAACATGCTTTCTATGCACGAAAATTTTGACAAAAATAAGAACCTGTGAATAGTTTGAAGGTTAAAATTCGTCAACAACATGGAATAGCCACTGGACATTAAAAAATCTGCCTTTTAACTCATACATATGATCAATCAACATCATACAAACCAACATTCATACTCTATTTATCACAAATCATGTATAAGCATATAAACCGTAAAAAGCAGAAAACTGAAACCATGAAAATATTTTAATCCTTAAGATTTACGGAGTACCAACCATTGGCTCTGATACCAATGTTGGAAACTCATGTTCCCTAAAAGCACAAATCCTAAACGTGCATAGAGAGAAATCTCATGCCTCTCACCGTAGGATAATGTCGCAGCGGAATAATTAAGTTGGAACGTCTGTGAACCGATTGACACTCACGTATAAACTGTGATCTCTGGATCAAATCTTCAACATAGGGTTGAAGATAATGTTCATGATATGGCATTAATCTAAAGAATACAAAGACTGAATTTTGTATGTGAATGCAGGAAGAATTCGAGAGAGGAAACGCTTTCGCGTTTGCGTTCTACGTTCTCAAGCGTATGAACGTTTGCGTTCAGTAACGCATTTTTTAACCTCTCAGACAACTGCGTGGCGCAGTATATTCCATCACCAAGGAGACAGGAGTTGAGTAACGGTTTCATAACTCCCCCTCTCTCTTATCCACTTTCATATTTGGAATATAATTAATTAATATTAATTATAATTTACATATACCAATATCTTAATTTATTGCTAACTTTTATACATGAGCGATACTTATAGAATCATTAAAAATAAATAAAATACAAGGCTGACTTTTTTATTTATATAGGGTATGGTAGTGTATGAGAGATTCATTGAGAGACATGTTAATTAACCGTCTATACGCTGATGCCACTCTCCTGTCGCCATATATTAATACACAACGATATATGTGTTAAAGTCAACTTATATATATATATTTATTGGATTTAATATATGCCTCACAACAACCAGCAGATCTATAAAACTACTCACACATGGAACGATTAATGTTAGCCATTTGTATGGATGTGATCATAATTATTCACAAAATAATGAGTTTTTTTTTAATTTTTAAATGAATAAAAATAAGGATAAAATGTTTCATCCTTGATATTTTAAATGACCTTTTATACATCTATTAATTAATTAAATATCCATTAAAATAAAATATTATATTTAAATCTTAAACACTTTATTATTTGGGTACACAAGAGATCAGTTCTAAAAATAATAAAGTCTTTTGATTGCATGGAATTGGTCCGTACCTGCGATCGAATTATGTCCTTTACTTTGCTTTACTTTTTTTTTCTTTTGATTTTGTTTTTTCTTTAATAATTAATTATTATTAATTTTAATTTTAATAATATATATAATATAGTTTTTTTTTACTATAATACTCCCCAGGTCAGTTCAAATATATCATTTTATTATTTTGATCAGTAATCAATTCAAATGTATTCATTTTTTTTAGTGGCCCCACAAATGACTCATCACATTTCTCTAATACGACTACCTACTACACATAAAATAATTGTACACCTTAATCCATATGTAAAAAGTAAATGAATACTTTTGAACTGGCCAAAGACTTATTTTACTAATCGGTTCATAAAGTCTTATGATTTACTCCCTCCGTCCCGGGCAAACAGCACCATTTGCCTTTTGCACATAGATTAAATAATATTATTAATTTATTTAAAGTGAGTAGGTGTATTAGAGAGATGTGATGGGTAATGGTGGACCATTGGTGGGCCCTTTTTACTAAAAGAGGGAAATGATGCAATTTGGACAGAACGTCCAATATGGTAAAATAGTATTATTTGGGCGGGACAGAGGGAATATGCTTTTTTCATATGATTTAATATTTATCTTTAGTTAAATATTAATTGTAAAGTATAATTGTATTTTCATCCAGGTGGTTCATAATTTGTATTGCCTCTAGGATTTATTGTTCACATATCCTTTGCATTTAGTGAATAATTGTAATTTTACCTTTGTGTGGTTAATGATTTATTTGCTTTTATAAGGCTTAATATTTATCCTTAAGGTTTAGTGCCAATTCTAAAGTGATAATTATAATTTCACCCTTGTCTTTCATGTCATATTACATTCTTATGGTTCATGGTCTATTTTGTCCCTAGATTTTGATACTTATCTTTAGGTTTAGTGTTCAGGTATAACTGTAATTTTACCTTATAATTAATGTAATATTGCATCCATATAGTTTATGGTGTATTTTTCCTCTAGAGTTAATATTTATCATAAAATTTTTTGTTAATTCTAAAAATATAATTGCAATGTGTATTTTTAAAGGAATTGGGGGGTAGATTCAGCACTTCCCTCGGCTCTTGAATTTGCTCTTTGTCTGGAAGGGTTTGAATGAAGATGGAGTCGTATAATATTTATCCCTTCACTTATTCTTCTTGTCGCCATATCTCTTTTCGCCCTTAGTTTTCTTGAACTCATCCATAATCTCATCATTATGGATGAAGGTATGGGTCAGGGCTATAAATGTCGTGTACGTAGGCGTCAGTTTCTGCTGACAACTAGTCCACATAGGGGTCCTTGGATAAAGAGAAGTGGCTATTAGGATGGTGTATGTCTCGTCAGATATCTCCTTGTCATTGGCGCGTTAACGACTCATTTGCTCCTTGTCGCACATTGAAGCCAGCTTTTTCTTTAGCTCCTTGTAGCGACCGAAATACGCGAAGTGAGATGAAAAGGATTTGACCAGTTGTGCCTATGAATCAATGAAGTTGGCTCGCAGAGAAGTGAACCAGGAGTGGGATTTGTCTCCTAAAGTTAAGGGGAACATTTTGCATGGATTCTCCTCCAAACTACCTTAGGTGATCATCTACTCTAAAAATTTATCCAAGTGTCCTGTTGGATCAGAGTCTCCTCCATATTGGGGTATTTGCGGCAACTTTACTTTTGGATGTGGAGGGGTATCAATTATCCTTGTTGTGAAAGACATTTATTTAAATTTAAATCAAGCACATGGTACTGTCCTTCCATCTGTTTCTTTTCAACCTCTTCTAAGTGCTTCAGTAGGGTAGTCATCTCTCGTTCCTATCGTTGTTCATATCTCCTAAACGCGTCGTCACCTGCACTTTCTGCAGGTGATAATGAGTTTTGTAATCGGGGAAATAATGATGGATGTGGCTATGAATTACCGATTAACTCAACTAATCTAACATGGGATAATTTAGAAGAAGATGATGGGAAATGAATTAAAATGCACACAAGACTTCCTCCAAGCTCTGTTTCTCTAGAAGGGTGAATTTGCATTATATTCCTTAAACAGTGTTGCAATGATGGAAGTGTTCTCTCCCTCTCTGGTTATAGGGCAGTGTTAATGGTTTTCTATTCGGAGTATTAAATGCATCTCCCATTGGATGAGAGAGCATTTAATGCCCTGACAACTACTCTCTTTGATTGATGTGGTTTTAGGTTAGCGGGCCATCATTGCCGATTGGCCAGTAGGGGGCGCGATAGGGGAGGCTTACAGAGTAAGCCCTTTATTAGACTTAGTTAGGGCTGAGACCTCCGACAAGCAGCTACGAATCTCCAACTCACGGGGGAGAGTCGAGGAGCAGCGACGCGTGGAAACTGATGCCGGGCGTCGAGGAAGTCGAGAGTGGGTCCCTGGGCTCTTATTGGGCCTAGTGTGTTCATGGGTCCGATAAAGCATGAGATGTCTTTGGGCTTTAACAAAAGAGGAAATTTATAAAATATCAGACTAACTAAATGAAGAGAATTCAAATCCTTTCGTAAACGACTCATTATTTATTTATGTAATAAAAAGGAAAAAAATAAAAAATTAATTGAAATTGAATAAGTTTAATTAAAAATTAAAATTGTTAATGAAAGAAGATTGAGTATCATTAAATTAGTTTTACATGGAATCTTTGTAGTCTCCACCCTTTTTTCGGGTTAAATATAATTATGCCCTAAAAATTAATATGAGATCCTAAAGGTAAATACTCTTTCCGTCCCCGAACAATGCTCACCTTTATTATACTACGAATATTGTGAAAATTTTACATTTTGATTAACTTTATTGACTTTTGGGCTAATTTAGTATTTTTAGGTAATAAATAAAGTATGAAATATGTTATGTATGAAAAGAAAGAACGACATTTTCAAAATTAATGTGTATTTTTTAGGTTTTAGATTAAAATGATTGGGGTGAATAATGATGTGAGAAGAGTAAACAATCTTTAGGGACCGGGGAACATGATGCACAAAATAAACCATATAAAAAGATAAAATTTGTTCAATATATGAAATGGTTCGATAGTCATTTGGCATGAAAGAAACGAACGTAGATTCCCCCCTACGTTACACGCATTATTGTGATCATTTTTCCCTACCCAAGTTATTCAATATTTTAAAATTTTATCATCAGGCCAAAAAGACATATATATACCTTGGTGCAAGCAAATATATTGGTCAACTGAAGGGGTTAAAAATGTAATATTAATTCAGCTCATAAAGGTTCCAATTTTTGTGGTTAGACTCAGGACAAAAGTTGGTTAAGGTTGACAATTTTTTTTAATATTGACAAGTAGAGTGTTCAATTGGTTTTTGTTAACACACATATTGGTACTGCTTATTTGGTTAGATTAATGCGTAGATGAACAAGTGCATGGATTAACATTATGAATAAATACATATGGACCACTATACAATAATTTCAAAATTAAGATGTGATTTATTAATTAATTTATATTTATTTGGTGATGTCATTGCTTACAACATTTGTTTCATTTTGACGAATGAATATAATGAGAATTAATGTCATTTGGACGAGGTGATATATAAATTGTAGTTGGATTAGATTCCTCCTAAATACATTTAGTATATTCTAATTAATCTGAATATTACTAATTACTCACCTCCTTGGTTAATATATTCATCTACAATTTTGATTACAGATGGTTGACTCTTGTGTTCCAGGAACACGGTGTGTCCCAGGAGCAGAGGATATCAACTCAATAAAAAAAAATTACGACATTTTCTTATTGTAAATTAATTCTCATCTTTGAGAAATTACCAAAAAAAAAGAATACAATAAATAAAATAAAAAAAACTAAATAAATAAATAAATTATGACATTTACTCTTATTCTAAATTAATTCTCACCTTCGAGAAATTACCAAAAAAAACCAAAAAAAAAAAAAAATAAATAACAAGACTCATCTTTTAATATTATTGCAAAACGCACCCAATTACTAAAATGAACTATATTTTAAGTCTCTATCTTTGAGAAAAATATCATACAATGGATGCATTTTGCAACAATCCTTAAAAGTGTGGTTCTATTCTGGAATTTTATAAAAGTGGAAATTAATTTGTAATAAAAGTAAAATTCCTGATTTTTTTTAAAATTAAATATGTCATCAATATGTAATGAGACATTATCTGACCAGCTCCGTAGTAATTATTTTTCCTTATCACTAATTTAAAAAACAATTTCTCTCTACATTGCTTTATTCATTTGTCACATTTAACTCTTCACATCCCAAAAATAATTAAAGTTTCAAAATATTACCTCTAAGTATATTATATTCCCTCCGTCCCGAAAAACGCTTCTCACTTACAATTTTACGTTGATTAAAAGAAGTTACTTTTAACCAACTTTGTTGACTTTAGAATATAATATTATATTATAGTATTTTAAGGTAATAAAAAATAATGGTATGTGAGTGAAAAAGGAATGACAAATTTGAAATTAAATTAATTTTTGAAGCTGTTGGATAAAATGATATTTCTTTTTTGCGGTGTGAAGAATTTGGTAGGACAAACAAATAAAAAAGTGTGAAGAGTTCTATGGAATGGATGGAGTATTTTCAAAAATCGCACTTTCACCTAATACACATAACTTATCTTATCATTTATTATTACATAATAAAAAGACCACATTATCCTCAAAAGTTAATAAAACAATTTTTCATAAATTCGAATATGTATCTATAGTAACGGTGAAGATGTTATTGGTACAGAGGAAGTATTATTATTATTATTATTTTTTAAAAAAATCAAATAAATTTTGTGAAAACAATTAAATTAATTTTTTTTAAGTTGATTAATCTCTCAATAATAACATCAATATTTCCTCCGTTCATCACTTGTTAAGTCTACCTCAACCAGTATATCCAACTTGGTCCTAGCTAGAAGAATATTGTATATAAAATCATACCACTAATTATGTGAACAAAAACACACCTTCATCACAAACACTCTTGCATTATACTAATCCTAGCTAGCTTGTAGGTAGATTATAGCTACCACTAGCATGCAGCACCTCCATAGTTAATTTAATAAAGATTTAAAGATTAAGATGCCACCATTAATCCAAATCAATATAATTACAGCTCAATTAGTGGTTCATAAACTATTAATGAGATTCCCATGATCTCAAGATTGGTCCAAAATTATATGATTGGTGAGAAGGTTGTAAGAATCCTACTTTTCAAAAGATGCTTTACCCATCAATGTTGTATATAAATGCTTCCATGGATGGCCTCCTTCACTTCACATTGCACTTTTTTTCTTGAGATATACACACACACACATATATATATATATATGTATAGAGTGGTGCAAAATGATGATGATTTTGAATTATTTTATGTTTGCAATGCTATGCTTGTTGAGTGTTGCAGTGGTGAGGGCAGTGAATTGGGTGTGGATAAGACCAAGAAAGATAGAGAGGTGTCTAAGGGAGCAAGGGCTAAATGGTAATTCATACAAGGTGGGATTTGGTGACACTAAGGACATGGCTAGGATGATAAAGGAGGCCATATCAAAACCCATCAAACTCTCAGAGGACATTATTCCTAGGGTCTTGCCTCTGCACCACCACATCATCAACAAATATGGTAACTAATTCATTTATACGTGCACCTTATTCATTCTTTCATTTTCCATGCACAACTATTTTTTATTTTATTTTCAACTCTTTGAGCTAACCCTCCACGGTGAGATCATTTCATTTTTATTGATTAGTTGTCTATTTTCATTAATGATGTTACAACTTTTCATCTATCATATGAATTGTTTATGAAATAATTCAACTTACAATTATCATCACTTTTTAAATGATTAGATATTGTGTGCTTTTTTATTAATGTTATCTCTTCTTATTCAAGAGAAATGATTTCATGAGACGGTCTCACACAAATTTTTTTCCTAAATCTTTAGGGGTAATTGTCATCCAATGAAAAATATAACCCTTGCCCCCAATTAAATTTGTGCTTCCGTTTACTTCGTCCGTCTCATATCTATCTATATATATGTTCCAAAAAAAAAGAAAAAAAAACTCTGCAATATTGTAGCTTGAATCTTTTAGAGTAATGTGAAAACTAGTGTGCGTGTGTTTATATAACTCTCTATTTATATAATTCGTCCATGCGATCATATATACTCACCACATTCTTTATTAATTTTCTGCTGAAATCAAAATACAGGGATGCATCGTGTTTGTGATCTATTGTTAGAGTTGTAAGCTTGATTTATATTAATGCAAAATGACATCTTGTAACTGCAGTACTCAAATATTAAATCAATATCATGAATCATTTGAGGCACATTTTGTGACATATATATTAATGCAAGATAAATAACTGTATGCTGTTTACATTCTTTATGACATAGTAATACTCTTCAAAATAAAGATTAATCCTCTCATATATAATACACTATAACTCTTCCGAGAAGAGCGAAACTGGGTAAAGAGTAGCAGTAATCAACATTGTAATGAGTAATATTTTCTGAAAACGGGCTCCTACACCCGATCGATGCATGCATGAATGTTGCAATCAACATATATGTTAATCTTAGTTACATTGTTTTGATTATTGAATATTGTAATAATAAAATGTAAATATATATGCAGGAAGAGGTTCATTCATATGGATAGGACCAGTTGCAAGAATCTTGATAATGGAGCCTCAACTGATAAAAGAGATATTGAATAACAACCACATCTTCAAGAAGCCAACCCCAAACCCTCTTGCTCAACTTCTCATCTCTGGATTATCAGGTTATGAGGATCAAAAGTGGGCTAAGCATAGAAAAATCCTTAATCCTGCTTTCTACCAAGAAAAGCTCAAGGTTATTTTATATATAGTATTATTTTGCTGGCTAGGGCATGGGAAAATATCAAAATTGGTAGTACGACCGATTCCAATTTTGGTCATTTTTTATTTGCATTCTCAATTTTGGTCATTTTTTTTGTCCGATTTTGGTAATTTTTGTTCAAATTTAATCATTTTATCAAATTTAATCTTTTTTTCCCTCAAATTTTGAATCAAAATTGGACAAATTTTGATATAAAGGACTTAATTTAGACAAAAAAAAAAGAGCTAAATTTGATAAAATGACTGAATTTGGAAAAAAGGACCGAAATCGAACAAAAAATTAATAAAATTGAGAATTACAAATAAAAATTACTAAAATTGAAATCGGTCATATTTAAATGATAAATTTTGATATTTTCTCGTGAGGCATGTGATAGTTTGAAATCAATCTTTTTCTAGATTATATATTGAATATAATTATGTGCATGCAGCACATGGTGCCTGCCATGCACAGGAGTTGCAGTGAAATGATAAACAAGTGGGAAAAGGTGGGATCAATGGAGCAGGGGAGAGTAGAGATAGATGTGAAGCCGTTTTTCGACAACTTAACGAATGAAGTGATATCTCGAACGGCCTTTGGAAGCAGTCGCGATGAACAAGGAAAGAGGATTTTCGAGCTTCAAAGAGAGCAAGCTGAGCTCACCCGCCAAGTTCTGCAGTCTATCTATATTCCAGGATGGAGGTAATATTAGTATTATTAATAAACATTTAATCATTATATAATGCTTGCTAATTATATATATATATATATATATATATATATATATATATATATATATATATATATATATATATATATATTAATTAATGAGTTAATTGCAGGCATGTTCCAACTAAAAGAAATAGGAGACTTAAAGAAATCAACAATGATCTATGCACACTTATAAAGGGCATCATCAATGAAAGAGAAATGAAAAGTGGAGATAATTATGGAGAGGACTTATTAGGTATGTTATTAAAATCAAATGAGAAGGAAATGGAAGAAAATGGAAGTAGGGGTGGAATGAGTATGGAAGAAGTGATCGAGGAATGCAAGACGTTCTTCTTCGCGGGACAAGAAAGCACTTCAAACTTGCTCTCTTGGACCATGCTCATGTTAAGTGTTCACCAAACTTGGCAAAAACATGCTAGAGACGAGGTTTTTAGGGTTTTTGGAGACAAAGCACCCGATTTTGATGGATTGAATCGTCTCAAAATTGTAAGTTCATCAATATTTATTTAATCAACTAGACTTTTATTAAGTCATGACTCTAATACTATATTAAGTAATTATCTCATCTAAAAGATTAAATTGATAAATAAGTGTATCATTTAATACTTAATCAACAGTACTCTAACAACAACAGATGTAATGTTTCCTTGTGTAACTCCAATCCATGCATTTTATTAATTAATGAATATATATACGGTGGTGGATGCAGTTAACCATGATTTTGTACGAGGTTCTAAGATTATACCCTCCTGCATTAATATTCAACCGAACCATATACGAAGAAACAAAGCTAGGAGACATGACGCTGCCACCAGGGGTGCATGTTTTGCTGCCAATCATAATGATGCACCAAGACAAAAGCATTTGGAGTGAAGATGCCAAAGAGTTCAAACCAGATAGGTTTAAGGATGGAATTGCAAAGGTAACAAACAATCAACTATGTTTCTTCCCATTTAGTTGGGGTCCAAGGATCTGCATTGGCAATAACTTCTCCCTCTTGGAGGCCAAAATGGCCCTATCCATGATCCTGCAATGCTTTTCTTTCGAGCTCTCCTCGTCCTATATTCACGCCCCGTCTTATGTACTCACTCTTCAGCCCCAACATGGTGTTAATCTCATGTTCTCTAGGCTAACTTGAGACCATCAATGTGAATATGTGATATTCCAAACATATATTTATATGATTGTATATTAAGAGTACTTTGTATTTTTTGTCTAATCTTTTTATTGGGTTGTTTTCAGTTCTTCCATTATTGATCCCGTGTGAATGCTTTCAGATTAATATGTAAAGATTTCACTGATTTACATACAATGAAAAGTACTTGGCGTTGTGATTTTACTAAAATATTATAATCAGGAATTGTATGTAGCAATGTGCATGCATTCAAATGAGTTTGCGAAATGTACGTCTAATTATGAACAGAAATATTAAAAAAAAAAATCCAAAATTTTCATCGAAAGACATGATCTATTGATTAATTTTCCACAATCTTTAATTACATCATGTTAACTCTTTTTCCTCTAAAAAATATTTGACCCTCAAGCATAAAGGATTAATTATAGTATGAATCAAAGTTTGACAAAGTGTATATCGAACCCACAAGATAGCTCTAGATATATCTCTAGATATATAATAGATAAATACTCCCTCCGTCCACTTCTAAGGTGTTCATTTTACTATTTTTAACATCTGATTCAAAGGAATCCATTTCCCCTATTTAGTAAAAAAGTACACAATATGACCCACTACTTTCCTCTAATACAACTACCCACTTTACATATAATAATAATAATACTCCTTAATCCACGTGCAAAAAGCAAACGGACATCTTAGAACCGGACAGATGGAGTATTATTTATGACTATTTTATTTAAGACGATCTACAACTTTGATTTGAGTACTTAACAGCTACTAACCAAGTGGGCTAGCCCACTTGGCCACTGGGCTCATCACTAAGGTGAGTGACCCAGGTTCGATTCCCTTTGTAAAGGAATATGTGAGGATAAGGAGGCTTGGAGATAGGAGGGTGTATGGGTGCTTGGTGAACTAACTACTAACTACACGTCAACACTCCCCCGACGACTCCTATCATACTCATGCTTCACAATGAATTTTTCCATAAGGCTAAAGCAATCAAGATAGTGTGTCACTGAATACCAAACAGTTTCAACATCATATGAGTAAGCAATTTATCATGGGAATCATTATTCATCCTCATTCAAGCAATAATATAACATGAAATCCCTAATTCATTTGTAAACAAGCATGCCTATAAAATGTTTGAAAATATGCTCCAATTAATTAACACCTGTAAATCTCAAACAAATCAAATTATCATGAGCATCTAACATGAATCCAGTGGATGAATTCTAGGGCTTACAAGTGCTCAAACTTTTCAAAATCAGCCCAAATCAACAAATAAATTCTGTGGATAAGTCCGATTCATCAACCATTGGACTGTCCACCAGATCACTAAAGCCAGCAATTTCAACAAATTCATATAATAAAGCATTAATTCATCCATAACAAATCCATGAGCAGGTTACATGAGAGTCATTCAATCAAGCTGCAGATCATCTCCCAACATAATACATAATATGCACTTGTTCATAGTGGAATAAATCAAGTTTGTGATCTCAAGAATTCAAAATGAGTGTATAAAATACTGTCTAGAAATTCAAAGTTCCTAATTCCAATTGTAGGCAGAGTAAGACCACATAAAACTAGTTTTCAAAATAGATAGAAAAAAAATTCCTTTCAAAAATAAGATGTAAACGAAGTTGAGATTACCTGAGATCTCGAACTTTCAGGTTCATTCACATACTGCTCTACTAGACACATTAGAGTACTTGCACCAAATGCAATTTCTCCACATGATCTAACATTGTCACATAATCCTACAATCCATAATAGTAGAACATGGAAAGTTGTTCAAAAGCATTCAGACTAACAATATTCCATCAAAAAAGTATAGAATAAAATGCAGCAAATTTATGACTTGATCAATGCATCTAACTTCAACTAAATATAGAACTAAATTCAGGCCTTGCGCTATCTTTTTCATTATGATTTCTTTCTTCCTAAATACTACTCCCTCCGTCCCGTTTCAATGTTTACGTTTGCTTTTTGCACATTGATTAAAGAGTATAATATTTTAATAGATAGTGGGTGAAAAAATATAATATTTAATGTAAAGTAGGTAGGTGTATCAGTGTTGGATGATATATTAATTGTTTTAGGTGGATCCCATATTCCAAAAAGGAGAACGTAAATATTGAAATGAGAGGCGCAAAATAGAAACGTAAACATTGAAACGGGACGGATGGAGTATTAAAAACTAGAACTACATTAGTTCTGTAAGGTTTTTATCCATGATTACAATTTAAGATAAAATAGTTTAATGAGATACTGAATAGGTGAGCAATTGGAAATAACAAACTTTATATTGGAAAAATGGAGAATCAACATCATTTCACAATCAATTTGTATTAGTCATGGTTTTAAATAGAAATCAATCCATCCCTAGAATTAAGAAGCTCATTAAATTAAAGGTACATGTGTCAACACAACCTTCACTGCATGCGCTCACAAACCCTCGATCATAGGTGCTAAACTATTTTGGAACTAAAACCCACACTCCAAGCTTCGCATATTCATCATATTCAGATTTCTCAATCATTCATAAATAATCCTATAAACCCGAAACATACATACCTTATTTAACTGAGCACCCGAAAGGAAGAACAAAGAGCACCATTAACACAAAAAAAAAAAAAAAACTTGCAAATCGAACCTGAAATCAATACCCAGAAATTCTAAGCTTAGCCCAAATGTAGTTCCTTTTCCACGTAGAGCCGCAAGCCCAGCGATATGAACTATAGACAAGATTATAGGGATTTTACAGAATTGGGAAAACACCTCATTATGTGTAGTGGATAAATTAGTAGTGGCCTTGTACCTTGAGGTACCACACTTATATGCATACAATTAATTAATGGCAATAACATGTAATCTCTTTGTTTATTTGATTGTGCCGTTTTGCATGAACTCGTGGGTATCTGTTAATGCTAAATCTATTTATTCAATGGTCAGTGCATACCCTATAAATTTCCATTTTGTTTTTCTTAAAATTTTCGACCTTAAATTTTGATTTCTCAAAATTTTTAAGTTTATAAATTTGCCAAATCTGCATTATGTTACCCCACTGAAAATTGTAGTTTTGATTTCTCAAAATTTTTAAGTTTAAAAATTTGCTAAATCTGCATTATGTTACCCCACCGAAAATTGTTTGACTAAATAATGTGAGCAGGCATGCAATTCTGCATACTTGTTCAAAATTTCAGCATATACATGATTTAAATGAATTACATGTTATGATTGTGTAATTGAATAAATTTTTAATAATGAAAAGTAAAGTCTCTTGCTATGCATACACCGAGTACGAGGCCCACTGCAAGCAAGCTATGAAAGTATTAATTGCTAAAGCTGATTATATGTGATTCTAAATGCAAGTTATGTTATATAAATTTCTATGGTAAATGTTGGGTTTAAGAATTATTATGCAAGACAATTTTTTCCCTTTTAAATATGATAAGTAGAAATTGTTGCGTTAGATGAATGGCCTACAGTTGCAACAAACTTACAAAGACTATCAGTGTTGTACACACGACGACTTACCTACCCGCATCGCTTTGATGTTGCAATTGTGGAGGGAAGTTAAAGATATTGGTGAAAGGGTCGTCGATTATTGGGCTGGCTTGAAGCTGGGCTGATAGATACTCTACCGTGGGCTTGGAAGGATGTGGCTTACCCTATTTTTTTGAGTGGCTTGAAACAAACTATCAACTCGCCGGTCCCACGAACATGTTACATGCGATTCACTTTACGTTTATTCGAAAGGGTAGTCCGCTGTAACCACGTTTATTCGAAAGGGTAGTCCGCTGTAACCACCCCATGCGCCTTTGACTCCATTTGAAGGGGCACTGCATGAGGGATACAACGCAGTCCATGCACCTGCACTCAATGATGGGGATTCTGAGGAAAACCCGGAAAATGATCCCGAGGAAGGCGATGAATGAATGAGTTATGCAAGCTATAGTTTCAAGACTTTACTTTTGAAAAACTATAAATAAAAGCCCATACGTTAGGGATGTGACTTTCAATTTAATTAATTAGCATCTATTTTAATAATAAAATTTTATTCATCACTAAATTAATAATTGTTTTAAATAGCTGAATAATAATTGTTTTAAATTGCAAGCTATTAAAATAGATGCTAATTAATGAAATTGAAAGTCACATCCCTAACATACGGTCTTTTATTTATAGTTTTTCAAAAGTAAAATACTGAAACTATAGCTTGCATGACTCATTCATTCATCGCCTTCCTCGGGATCTTCTTACGGGTCTTCCTCGAAATCCCCATCATTGAGTGCAGGTGAATGGACTGCATAGCATCCCTCTTGCAGTGCCTCTTCAAATGAAGTCAAAGGTCTATGGGGTAGTTCCAGCAGACTAACCTGAATAAACGTAAAGTGAATCGCATGTCACATATTCGTGGGACCGGTGAGTTGATAGTGTGTTGCAAGCCACTCAAAAAATTAGGGTAATTCACATCCTTTTAAGCCCACGGTAGAGTATCGATCAGCTTCAAGCAACCCAATAATCGGCGACCCCTTCACCAATATCAATTAAACCCAACATTTACCATAGAAATTCATATAACATAAACTTGCATTTAGAATAACATACAATCAGCTTTATCAATTAATACTTTCATACCTTGCTTGCAGTGGGCATTGTACACGGTGAATGCGTAGTAAGAGACTTTACTTTCATTATTAAAAATTTATTTATTCAATTACATGTAAGTCATTTAAATCATGTATATGCGAAAATTTTAAATAATTTTGAACAAATATGCAGAATGCTCTGGCACCATACTATCACACCATAAATTTCTAAATGAGTTTTTCAGGTAAATTTCTTAAATTTAATCCCTAAAAAAAATAAAAAAGTGATCTAATCACAAATTAATAGAGCATAAATTTTGAGAAAAATAAATATCAAATTATTTAACGCAATAAATTAAATATTAACTTACACCAACATTAATTAGTCAAACAATTTACAGTGGGGTAACATACTGCAGATTTGGCCAATCTATAAAATTTAAAATTTTGAGAAATCAAAACTTAAAGGTCGAAAATTTTAAGAAAAACGAAATGGAAATTTGTAGAGTATGCACTTGAAAGGGTTGACCATTGAATAAATAGATTTAGCATTAACAGATACCCACGGGTTCATGCAAAACGGTAAAGTTTTACTGCCATTAATTAATTGTATGCATATAAGTGTGGTACCTCACGGTACAAGGCCACTACTAATTTATCCACTACACATACCAATTTCAACCATACATAATAGACCCAAGCTGATAGAAGATGTCAAAGTGAGGTTGAGCTAAACACCTGATACATGCAGTGGTACCCTCCAATGACCAATCATGACAGGCTAGGAACTTACATCTAAATTGGGATGTTAACAAACAGAAAACCTCCAATATACTATTAAACATAAAAAAACTCGCCACATCTCATCACATAAAAAATTAAAATAGTCCGACAAACAGCATAATAAATTCAAATAAAATTAAAAACCCAACTGCATCACCCAACGTACAGAAACATGGAGAGTAAAAGTAGTACTTCACAGATTCAAATCCAAACTGATTTATTATTTTCTAATCATTGTTAAATCTCTCTTTCCATCGCTACTTAATCTGAAAAGGGGAATAGAAGAGGGAGTGAGCAACCACGGCTCAGTGAAAATCAAATCATAACCATATAAATTAATATTTCGGTTCATTACCCATAACATAAGAGAGATAAGACACCGTTACCCGTAACATTCATATGGTAGGGCACCATTATGGTACCCGTATAGAATATTTCATATTTCATAATTTCAAATAAAGAATCATAGCATGATAATAATCACTCATAACATAATTTTCACAATTTTCACATATGAACGATTTAACAAATACAGGATGAGAAATCCCCACCTTAAACCTTGTGAAGATTAAACTTGAACACTAAACGTCTTGCTCCGACACTCCTTCAAAGCCTATAATTACAGTAACGATTTAGACTAATAAACGCCACTAACAATATGTGATAACTCTTGATTGTAAAATTTAGTCTATTGATCTTAAATTCAAAAATATGTATGAGTTTTAGGAGAAAGGAATTTGGGTGTGGAAGGGAGCAGAATTAACTGTAAGGGAAAAGGGAAACGGATGAGGGGGTTTCAACACGCAGGGGGTTTCAATGAAGGAGATATGGGAAAGTTATTTCCTTTTCTCCTTGGTTGCAGCCGCATGAATCAGTTCTAGGTAGGGGAAAAAATAATGGCATGATTGTGTGTATATATTAACAGCTGTACAAAAACCCTAGGAGAAGGGATTTGACAGGATTCTTGTCAAACTTCCCCTAATTACAAGAGCTAATTTAGGGGTTGATTCTGTTTTTCCTCCTCTTTATTTAAGGCTGATAGAAAAGATGGGCTGGACATGGAGAATAAACTTGTTTTGGGCTTTGAGAAATGAGGCATGTTGAATTTGTGGGGTGTGACAAGATTACAAGAAAGAAGAAAGAAAGAAGTCAAATCAAATTGATTCAAGAAAGAGAATATATAGAGGGTTGTCGGATGGGGTTGGGCCGTTGGGGGCTGGAAGGTCGAAAGGTACATAAAACGGACTTTTAAAGTCCCTACCTAATTAAATCAAGTCTAGGATTTCAAAAATCTAAAACTAGTTTTAAAACCGAAAATAAACATCCCCTTAAGAATTGTGTCCATGTTAATCAGGCATAGATAATAAATTTGCGGTGAGTTTTGGACGTGATGCATGGTTAATATGCACTCAGATTCGACAGTTATAGCAGTTACACCAAGGAAGCTCAGAATTTGACATAGGTGAAAAACTGGTATGTCAGGGGTTTTGCTAAGCTGTTTTGAGGATCTTGATCGACGATGTTTAGCTGGATATTAGTTGTTATAAATTATTACGTGTCAGCCACACATTGGAGCATATAGCAGTTACTTTGGATAGCTGTATCACTATATAATTAGCTCACAACACAGCTAGTTGGAGTAGTTTTCAGAATTAACAGGTTTTCACTTTTTGATAAAAGAAGAATACTTGAAGCTATTGTAGAAGCAACATATCCTGGTTTCTCACGAGGGCCAATTCTTAAACAAACCTAAAGCACTACTGCAACGTACCATGGATTGCAGCAAGAAAAAATCCAATAACGAACCTTCAACAGATACAGAGTAGCTCTTCAATCAGCACTTGAAATAACTAAACATGTACTTACATAGTTCAATGATTCAGACTAAACAGCTATAAGATCCACGCAAATTGAAATTCATAGAAAGAACAGCCTCCCAAGAACACATTTAGCATTTCCATTAAAACTTTAGCAGCAACCAGTTTTTGAAAAGTGAACTTTATAACAAACACCATGCAAACAAGTATATGGAATTGTGAACAAGTGACAACAAAGATTCAAAGAATAATCAAAATACTTGGAATAGTGAACTGTGCATCCAATAAGCAGCAGATATTTGCAAGATTTTGAGTCTGACAAGGACTGGAAAGTAAAAAAGATCTCAATCCAATCATCCAACCCCAATAGAACTATTAACTGATGTGTTAACTCATTCTTTTGTGAGGCTTATAATCTCAAATTCTTGGAATTAGACAAGCACCATTACAAACATGTCAATTCGGAGAAAATCATAGCAGCGTTTCTGAATAATAGATAAGGTGATCTAAATGGAAAAAAATTATCTCTTACAAGAAGCAGCCAATGCCAATGCCACAGCAAGGAAGATAGTGCTCCCTCACAGGAAAATGAAATCCATTACCACAAAGGAAACTATACACAAACAGGTAAGAAAAGATTTAACTCCTTGATTAGCTGAAAACTTGTCAACTGGAAATTTTTGGACAAATGTTGGCAAACAAACAAAACCCAGATCTCAAATTCAAATCTACCGATTCTATCTGCCCTCAGCATACTTCCTTCAAGCGCAAGATTTATTAACCGTTTCGATTGACCATTTTTTGTTGAAAAGATTAATCCTTCCAAAACCCTATCACACATTATCTCTGGTGATCAAGGCAGAAAAGGAAATCCAAAGGACTCGATCGTTCAGTTATCCAATGATCAAAAAAAAATACTCACATACCATAATTCAGAAATGGTAACAGTAAAAACCGACATCTTTAAATGTCTGAATAAGCAAATAATATACCTGGAATAGCTCGATAACCATGAAGGTAATGCTGAGAAAGTGGTGGCCGTACGGTGGCTCACTCCCAACATCCCACATCGATTTTTCGTATCGATTTTTGATGGATTAAAATGAGTAAAGCAAGAAGGGCGTGCACCGAGGGGTGGGGCCGAGATGTCACACACTGTAACACCCAAACCCTAAACCTAGACCCACGTCTGTGGGGGGCTGATCCTAGCGCTGCAAACTGGGTTTGTTTCTTCCGGGTTTCTCCCCTAAATTAGAAACCCGATGCCCTGTGTGTCATATCTCGGAGTTGACTTTCGACTGGTTAGTAGGTAGAGCTGCTTGAGCGGTCGCTTGTCCTCGCCAGTCGCCCACCCCTCTTTTGTTTTTTTTTTTTTTTTTTTTAAATATTATATGAGTTGTTAAACGATTACTATGGTTATGGAGTATTAATTCATTCAAAAATGTTCTTTCACTTTAGCCGTTAAAAGTCAATGAGAATTGAACCCCTCTTTTGTTTTTTTTTTTTTTTTTTAAATATTATATGAGTTGTTAAACGATTACTATGGTTATGGAGTATTAATTCATTCAAAAATGTTCTTTCACTTTAGCCGTTAAAAGTCAATGAGAATTGAACACGGATCACTCACTTGTGTGAGGAGCCCGGTGACCAAGTGAACTATCACATTTTAACATTAGAGTGTAATCATATTTTAACTTTAAATTAATTACAAATTGTATTAGTAAGGGTAGTTGGTACGATGAAATCAAATAGTAGTGGAATTATCATTCTTATTATTATGATTGGTATAATTGATGAGAATGGAATCCCAATTTCATTTGAAATCGTCATTTTTTTTTTTAAATAAGGAATAGTGATTCCCCCATAGTATTGTGTATGTATATTCCCATATCAAGGAATCACTTTTTTTTTTAATCTATGTAGCTAATTATGATTGATTAAAATTTATAAATAAATAAATGGGTAGGTCTTGTGTGAGACCGCCTCACGTGAGACCATTTTTTACTTTTTAAAATAATTATCACTTTCGCTATAAAATATTATCACTTTTTTTTTTGGCAAAGGAAAAATATTATTATTAATATACATAGTACAAGGGGTACTTTAATCTCATTTACATAAAAGAAACTTCAAATGTTACAAATAGATTTCTTGTACCAAAAATTTACATCGTTGTACTGAAGTAGGAAATGACAGCCCGTTTGAAAAAGAAGCATTCTCCCTAATCTTTCCTTTTGTCGTAATGCATGACCATACCCTTACTTTTATATTATGTTATCACTTTTTATTTATATTATAAATTGTTCATGAAATATCATTATCACTTTTCATTAATTTATTATTACTTTCTTTTATAAAAGTTATCACTTTCTAACCTTCTCACATAAGCTCTTACGTGAGGCGGTCTCACACAAGTCTTGTCTAAATAAATATATTTTTAATTAATATCACATCTCTATTTATATGATTATAAATATTATAAATGAATTATTATTTTTTTGTTTAAACATGTAATTTTAAGAACTTCGATTATAAATTATCATAAAAAATAAAATATAAAATAATTGAAAATTTAAATAAAAAAATTATATACTGTATTTAATATTCGTTTCAATAAAAAAATATTAAATAAAATTTAAATTCTTTTAAATTTTAACAAAAATTTTAACTATGGTAGGTCTTGGGTGAGACCGTCTCATGAATCCTAATTCGTGAGACGGGTTATCCATTAATTAAATTAAATATTTTTTTAATTAAATTAAAATAAACTAAAGGTAAAACACGGGCCCGGTTTGGATTAAGATTAATAAATCGTCCCGACCCCTAAATCTAATTTGCGGCAAAATATATGTCGCGGAAACGAAATATATATATATATATATATATATATATATATATATATAGAAGGACTAAATGAAAGACTTGTGAAAAACAAGGACTAAATGAAAGACTTGTGAAAAACTTTTATATATATATATATATATATATGCAAAGACTTGTGTGAGATCGTCTTACGTAAGCCCTTACGTGAGACGGCCAGAAAGTGATAACTTTTATATAGGGAAGTGATAATAAATCAATGAAAAGTGATAATGTTATTTCATAAACAATTTATAGTATAAATAAAAAGTGATAACATTTTATAGCGAAAGTGATAATGATTTAAAGTGAAGGTGATAATTATTTTAAAAAGTGAAAAATTATCTCACGTGAGACGGTCTCACGCAAGACCTACCCATATATATATTTATGGCAAAAAATTGTGTGAGACCATCTCACGTAAGGGCTTACATGAGAAGGCCAAAAATTAATAACTTTTATAAATGAAAGTGATAATAAATTAATAAAAAGTGATAATGTTATTTCATGAACAATTTATAGTATAAATAAAAAGTAATAACATTTTATAGCGAAAGTGATAACGTTTTATACCAAAAGTGATAACTATTTTAAAAAGTAAAAAACGGTCTCATGTGAGACGGTCTCACGCAAGACCTACCATATATATATATATATATATATATATATATATATATCTAGCAAAGACTTGTGTGAGACCGTCTCACGTAAGACCTTACGTGAGACGGTAAGAAAGTGATATCTTTTGTACTGAAAAGTGATACTAAATTAATGAAAAGTGATAATGTTATTTCATGAACAATTTATAGTATAAATAAAAAGTGATAACATTTTATAGCGAAAGTGATAACGTTTTTATAGCGAAAGTGATAACTATTTTTAAAAGTGTAATATGGTCTCAGGTGAGACGGTCTCACGCAAAACCTACCCATTTTATCTTGGCAAAGACTTGTGTCAGACCGTTTCACGTAAGGGCTTACGTGAGACGGCAAAAAATGTTAACTTTTATGAAGGAAAGTGATAATAAATTAATGAAAAGTGATAATGCTCTTTCATTAACAATTTATAGTGTAAATAAAAAGTGATAACATTTTATAGCGAAAGTGATAACTATTTTAAAAAGTAAAAATGGTCTCACGTGAGACGGTCTCGCGCAAGACCTACCCTTTTATCTTTGAGATCAACTAATTATTTTAAGGCAAAGACTTGTATGAGACCGTCTCACATAAGGGCTTACGTGAGACGGTCAGAAAGTGATAACTTTTATATTGAAAAAGTGATACTAAATTAATGAGAAGTGATAATATTATTTCATGAATAATTTATAGTATAAATGAAAAGTAATAACATTTTATAGCAAAAGTGATAACGTTTTATAGCAAAAGTGATAACTTTTCAAAAAAATGTAAAATGGTCTAACCTGAGACAGTCTCACGAAAGACCTACCCTTATTTTAATAAAAATATATTATGAATTATTGTTATAATAAAGATAATAAGGCAAAGACTTGTGTGAGACCGTCTCACATAAGACCTTACGTGAGACGGCCAGAAAGTGATAACTTTTATGAAGGAAAGTGATAATAAATTAATTAAAAGTGATAATGTTCTTTCATGAACAATTTATAGTATAAATAAAAAGTGATAACATTTTATAGCAAAAGTGATAATAAATTATAGCGAAATTGATAACTATTTTAAAAAGTGAAAAATGGTCTCATGTGAGACGGACTCACGCAAGACCTACCCCGATAATTATTATAATTAATTAAATAGTTCAACTTTTCTGTTATCACTTTTATCTTAATCGGATATCACTTTATATTAAAAAATTATCACTTTTTATTCATTCTACAAATGGTTCATAAATTAATTTAATTGAACAATTATCACTTTTTCTTTATCATTTGTCAATTCTTACTAGAAATATATCACTTTCAATTAGTGTGATAAATTGTTCGTGAAATAACTTAATTAGACGGATATCACTTATCTTTGAATAAATATCAATTTTTATTAAAAATATTATCGCATTTTATCCATTCTATAAATTATTTATGAAATACACTTACTATAAATTATCATCACTTTTATTATTATCACTTTTTACTTTTAATAAGTTATCACTACTCATTAAAGATGTTATCACTTTTATTTTAAAATGTTATCACTTTTCATTTATACTATAAATTGTTCTTAAAATAGTTTATCACTTTTCATCAATTGAGTTTCACATTTTATAAATTTATAAAATTTTAATTAAAAAATAAATTAAACTAATAAAAAAACTAATTTTATTATATTTGTAAATAATAAAAATATAAATTGAATAAATTTTTTATTTTCTAGTAACTAAACATGGCTCTTAAAAATAATTTAATTGGGTTGATGGATAATCCGTCTCACGAATTAAGATACGTGAGACGATCTCACTCAAGTCTTTGCCTTTTAACAATTACTGTAAATAAAAATTAATAAATTATATATATATATATTAATAATATTTATTAAATTGAATATAATATACTCCCTCTGTCCCGGAGTTAAGTTCACCGACACTGTAAATACGGAGTTTAAGAAAATTTACTTTTTGACCAATTTTATTGACTTTTGAGGGGTATTGTGGTATTTTTTTAGGTAATAAATAAATTATAAAGTATGGTATGTGTGTTATGTGAGAGTGATATTTTTGAAATTAAGATAACTTTTGAGGTTGTTGGTTAATGTGAAGTTTTCTTTTTTGGGTTGTGAACATAAGTGTAGGATGGACGAAAATGGAAAATGTGAATATAAGTATGGGACGGAGGGAGTATATAATATTAAATATTAAATTTATCCTTATTTTTATATATAATTTAATTAAATGACTTTTTAGTTACATATAATTTTTATTTAGATTTTGAATAATATAAATTTTAAATTAATTTTAATATAATAATTTTTTTTATTTGTATACTTAAAAAATATATGAAATCTTTAATGATTTTAATTAATTATAAAAATTATAATTAGAAATCACTTTCTATTATAAATATTATTATTACTTTTTATTCATCTTACAAATTAATTATAAAATAATTTATTTAATTAATAATCACTTTTTATTAATCAGATATTATTTTTTATTAAAATTGTTATCACTTTTTATTCATCTCACGAATGGTTTATAAAATAGTGCAATTGGACGTTTATCACTTTTCATTAATCAAATATTATTTTCTATTAAAAATGTTATCACTCTTTATTTGTCATACTAATTATTCATGAAATAGTTTAATTTGATAGTTATTACTTTTTCTTAGTGTCACTTTTATTAAAAGTGTTATCACATTTTATCAATAGTGAAAATTATCAGTAAAATTCACTTTCGTAATTATTTATTACTTTTTATTAAAGATGTTATCACATTTTTTTTTAATGATACCATATTTCATTTATAGTATAAATTGTTCATGAAATAGTTCACATCACCATTTTCAATTTTCCTTATAAGATTATCACTTCTTATTCTTCCTATGTAAGTCATTCGTAAAACGGACTCACATAAGTTTTTAATATAATGAAATATTCATAACATTATTCAAATGGAAAGTTATCACTTTTATTTGATCAGTACTTTTTAATTTTCTATTAAAAAAATGTTACTCCGCTACTTTTTAAAAATATCATCATAATTATAAATTTGTAATATTTAAATTAAAATGAATAATAAAGTTTGATTATTATATTTTTAAATAATAAAATATATAAAATATATATATATATATATATATATATATATATATATATATATATATATATATATATATAAAAGGCGTAATTAACATACATTTTAAGGCGTAATTAAATTCTCTTTCATAATTAATTTTAAAATTTCTAGTTTGATATCAACCAAACAAAGTCCTTTAAATTTATTTAGGCTCAATTAGTATTATTCTATAACTAATTTCCTCTTCAATCCGATTCATCTTTGGAAGATTCGTCTTGGCTGAAGAATTCTTCTTCATAAATGCTCTCGTCTGAGGATATATCTTCAAACTAATATACATATACTAGGTCTTGGAAGTAAACAACTTCCTTCATTTATGGAGTAGTTTTGAACTATCATATTCTCCGTTTTTTATTCTCTGGGAAATATGGTGAGATTTTCCCTCTGGCTCTGCACGTATAACAATTAAAATTCTTGAATCTTTCATTTTCTTGCGAGTGCTCTTCAAAATATTTTCCTTGTCGGAGTTTTCACGGTACGCTTCAGGCTTGATCTTGAGGATGAGGCTTGACTTTCTAACCTCCATCGTGATGGTCCCGACCTTTTCCCCGATTTGTAGCTTCGGCTTTTTTTATCAAAAAGATCTTGGTCTTTTGTTTGACTAGATGTAAGGATGACTTTTCCTCATCCTTTTCTGCTTCTGGCTCTCTTGCGGTAATGGTTGGAAGATCATTACTCTCGCAGCATAGGGGTACCGTCTTGTTGATTCCCATTAATCTTCTGTAATTCTCATGCAAAGTTGCTTGGTGGCACCACTCTACTATCTTGACTTTTGAGGAACGACACCCTCCTCGCTTTCGAGTCTAGCTTACATAATTCGTATTCTTTGATCAACATCTCTCTTTATGGGCTTGGAATCTTGGTACAAATTTGAAGAATTTTAAAATTTTGATATGGTTTAGGGATTAGGGTTGGAGATGCGACAAAATTTTGTACCTGATTTGGATACAGGATTGAAGATGCTTTCACCTATTTTGGGTATTGCTTTTTGTACCCAAAATCAAAATTTGTACTACTTGTACCTATTGTTCCCAATGACATTGTACCTTGGGGTTTGATACAAATCTTTTCCTCTTCAAATTTATACACAATTATTGGAGATGTTCTTAATATGTGGAAAAGAATATTAATTGATCATGAGAGAAAAAAGATAAGAGAGGATAAAGAAATGGAGAAAAATATTAATGGGACCAGCTATTTGCACCCCCAAAATTGCTTAACAACCCCCTAAGAATTAAAATTTTCTTAATTAATGAAGAGTCTCTTTAAATACACACCCTTTTTTATTAAATACACATCCCACTAATATATAATTAAAATATGTATTTTTAAAAGTTTAAATTACCCTTCTCATTAAATACACACCCCTCCTACCTACTAATCTTATAACCTTCACAAATGGTGGTTAATGAAGAATGGAGCGAGAGTGGTCGTCTCTGTCGAAAAAAAAAGAAAGAAAAAAGAAATCTGGCAGTTTCATCGTTCAAAGTAAAAGTGGACATATCTTCTTTAAACTGATGGATATGGTGGACCTTTCAGCTATTGGTAATGGCTGGATCTTGAGGTTAAGGATGTCATTAATCAAATTCTTCAAGTCATTACTGATGAAACCATCTTAAGTGCTTCACAACATGGATGCTGCAAACTTTTATCCCTTGTACTATCAAAGGATCAAGATCATCCCATATTCATTAATTTATCAATCATCAAATTTTTTCAAACTTAAAGGCCACAATAAGAATGAAAATCAGGAACAAGAACTACCTGCCCCAACTTAAATTCTGATTCCCCAATTTTATTGATACAAAACTAATGTAATCTGATGAGAGTAAAAATAAGCGTGTTTTAGTGTCCAATTTAATACCTTTTTGATAGAAATTGTTGTTATATATTAGTACAAGTATCTTATATTTGATATATTTGAGAAAAAGGTACACTTGAGGTATTTTATTATGTTTTAGGTGGAAAAATGATCAAAAAGTGCCAAGTTGGAGGAAAAGTGCAATTTGTGTAGGAATGCTGAGAAACTCACGTTCAATTTTTGTAATTTTTCTGTGTTCATTTAGAGCTTTGAATTGGAAGTATGATACATGGTTGAAAGCCACAGAAGAGAAGATCGTTTTGGCGTAAAGAACACCCTAATCGGATTCCAAACGAGAAAGTTATAATCAAAGTGGTGATGTCGCGCAAGCTGTGCCGAACAGAACGGCTGTGCCACGTTTCATGACTTGTTATACACTCAAATGTTAGAGTCTCTATGATTTTTTATATGGATAGAAAGCCAAGAAAAAGAGGATCGCGTGAGCGCAAGAATCAATAAATCGGAGTTTGGATGAGGAAGTTATGCTCAAAATCGTGAAGTTACTCAAATGGCAGCGAGAATTTCCGAGAATATCCGATAATTTCCAAAAATTACCTATTTCTTGGAGCACAATTAATCTCCTTATCACATAATCCTCTATGATTTACCTATATCTTTTATTTCCTTATTTAATTCTCTTCTCACACATATATATATTATACATCATTATTCATTGTGAGGAAGGGAGACCACAAAACAATACTATACCCCACAAGGGGGGACCACCCCCCAACCATCATCCACATCCTTTCCTCCATCCATCCTTCACTTTTAAGATTTGTCTGTGGAATCAAGAGGAGAACCAAGAGTATGATTCAAGATGGAGAAGGACGCGACGACTCCCATATCTAGGGTTTCCTTCGTTTTCTAATTTATCTTGTATTTTCTGGACATATGGGTAATATTTATCCAACCCCCATGAACGTTCTTCGAAACGTCATGGGCTAGAACCGTTTTGGTAGATATAGTGTTTTAAAAGTTTTATGAATTAATTAAACTCTTTTGTGTGTCCTCCGTACAACACTACTTGCGGATTTATTTTATATATGATTATGCTTTCTAAATCCATATTCACTGTCGTTTTATGCATCTTCAATTGGTATATTGAGTCTGAATATATATCTTGGTTGTAGATTAAGTGCATTCACCGCAGAACAGGATTTCATGTTATGATTCTAAGTGAGGGGACTCCGAAGCTTCATTAGAACTATCATATATGAATGTTTATTAATTGAATTGAATTCGGGTTAGAAGTAGGATATAGAGGGTAATTTTATAGTACCTATAAAGGGAGATCATATTTGGTTAGGTTCCAGACGTGGGAAATAATTGATACTGATAGTACTTAGAAAGGGGATAAAATTACGTCTCTTGCTCCGAGGTTATTCACACGTGTTACACACATATTTACTTGTGTCTATAGAGTAGATTTGCATGGTTTAGTGATGCGTCCATAGTCCACAAGGCAGAGTCGGTCTGCACTTGAAGGGAAGTTAAGTAGTAAAACTGGATTACCCTAAAACTACATATTCTCCTACTTGATCCACTTTCGTATTCTTCTAGTGCTTAATTTATTTTATTTGTTATTTTAATTATTTGTTAGTATTTAAATAATTCCAAACTGAAAACTTAATTACCATTTGTCTTAATTAATTTAGCAAATACTTAAATTGATAATACGCCATCCTTTGGGTTCGATATTTAACTTGGTCGCTTGCTTAAACTGCAACTGATATCTTAATACTTGGGGATTAATTTTGCGTGCAAAGAAAACGTGCATCATAATCTGATGTGGAAGGATTGGGCGAATTCAAGCATCACCGACAAGCTTGAATTCCTAAATTTCCTTAAATTTCTATCATGGCTTCACCCACACCTTAGCTTCGTACACATTGCTACACGTGTATTGGTGTTTATATATAATCTTAAAATATTATTTAGATTGTGTATATTTTTTAAAAAGGTTAAATTTGATTTTTTTAGGGGTGTGTATATAATAAAAATAAGATTTGAAAAATTGAAAGGGAGTGTGCATTCAATAAAGAGTGTGTATTCAATAAAAAGAGGTGTGTATATAATAACACTCTTTAATTTATTACTTATATATCCTTATAAAATATATATTCATAAATATACTAAATATAATTAAACAAACTCATTATATACTCTAAAGATTCCCCATGAACATACTAAACAAATATAGTAGTTCAGATGATATTTGGAGGATGTCGGAAAGGGACTAGCTGCTCAATCTGCCCACCAGAAAAGTGAGAAGTGACGATAGCTTAGTTTCTGAGATCTATGGGTTAATGCCGGATACGGGTCTCGTTCGGGTTATACCGAATAGTGGGGCTACAGTAGGGCTACAGGTCGGTGGCCCCCTCTGAGACCGTACACTGGTAGTAGCATTTTTGCGGCGGCAGGAATAATGTCCACTATTTCAGAAGAACGGGTGGTAGCACGTTCAATAAGTATGGTTGTCCGAGAGTTACTTTCATTAGGCCACACCCCGATGAGAGATCCCCAGCTCCGCTCTTAGATTGTGTGGTGCTGAATAGTGATATGCTCGAGAGCGGGTTGAGATTTCTGTTGTGCCCTGGCTTAAGCGCAGTACTAAACTGGTGGGGTATCGCGCCTTCGCAACTCCTTCCCAATGGCAATGCTACCTTGATAGTAATGTTCATATTATTTGTGTTAGTGAGGTGTGATAGACCGACACCTCAGGAGATAGACTACTTGCTAAACTTGAAGTTCAATAGAGTTGGCTCCGGATTCTGTTACCTTTACTGAGGAGAGGTCGGTTGAAGATGGTAGAAGAGATTCCGTTGTCCGTAAAGGGCTGGAAGGAGAATTGGTTCTGAGTACATGGCGACTGGATGACTCCAAGACGACTATCCGATGGAAACCACATTCCAATTCATACAGAATATAAAGAGAGAATTCGTAAGTGTTTTGAGCTCTTCCTCATATATGCAAACTGACCTAAAACTTTTTGTTTATGTTGTGCAGAAAGGAAGCGTCCGCGGTCACGCAACCTTAGTGAATAGTTTATTAAGGGCATCTCTGAGCTTTCTAAGCACGATTGAACATTATTGGAACTGTTGACTGAGGAAAACTGCGGAAGATCAGTCTTTGGTTACATAGTAAATACTTAGTGTCCTACCGTGCAGGTAACTCATTTTTATCTAGCAGTATTGTATCTTATAGATATTTATTATTTTTTATAGGGTTAATGGACCTATCAGTGTTTTTGGACATCGGTTCGATGTATGCTCCTCTACCCTCTGCATCGGATGTTCTAACGATTGTTCCTCAACAGGATGTTCCTGCACTTCAAGCTATCGCGGGTGATCCTGCCCCCAACCTACTGAAGTGGAGGCCACTTGCCCTTTGGCCAAGAACAAAGGTAAACGTGTGGCAAAATCGAAGGAACTCCCTGATGAGAGTGATAATTCACCTATTTTGAGCTCTAATTTGTGTGGAAATTTAGTACAATTTGGGCTATTATCAAGGCAAATCAGGATGTTTATGGGAAATCCACGAATCAGATGTCACTGAGGCTATTTGAGCATATTTATAAGAAAAACATGTCAGAAGTGCTCAAAATCGGAAAATACGAATTTTGAGATGCCGCTCGACCAGAAAAGGGGTCGCTCAACCACTCCCGAGGCCAAAGAAGAAAGGCCCTTCCACTATTTCTGGTTCTACTTTTGAGTTAATAGGGGAGATTCCCTATATGCCACTGAGGCCGCCAGAGAATGTCAGTACGATGGATGATGACTATGATCATGGTCCTACCTTTTTTTAGAATTATCATCAGGTGGTGGAGGCTCTTCCTTACGCACTCCCAATCACAGGTGGCGGAGGTTGGCTACACTGGGCATACATCCAAGAAGGCATAAAGGTTATTCTGAGGTCGTGGACTCAGGAGTTGGAGGCTTGACTACCAAATCTTTTAGCTCCGGATGCTGCTCAAGCTGGGATCGTCCATATTGGTCGAGTTATGAGCTTCTTTTCTCATTCACGCTATCAATCAGATCTGTTGATGTCTAAGAAAAGAGATATGTTACTTGCAGAGGCTAGAGCTAGGGAGGATGCCGAGCTTCGAGCAGCTGAGGCAGAAAGTTTGACTGAGATCAATGCCAAACTGATGTAGGAGAATGCTGTTCTTTGGACCAAGTTGACTACAGAGAAGAAGAGAAATAAGAAGAATGCAACTGTGGCAGCCAGCCTAAAGGAGAAGGTGATAGGCCTAGAGGCTGCGTTGATGGAGGGTCGAGCTGAGGTGATAGAAGAGAGAGCTGTTACACACTCTTTGAATGAGAAAGTAGAGGGATTGGAGGCGAGGCTCACAACCATGATAACTTCAGCACTTCCGTAGTTTATCTTTAGGGCATATGTGGGGTCTTATGTGAGGTGGCTCATCTTTTGCAGACCCATGTTCCTGAAGTACTGCAGCAGGCTACTGAGGTTTTGAAGAATGGGCTCATAAAGACTGTCGCAAAGAACATTCAAAGCCTTTCTGCCAACTTTGGTAAGGACATAAAGTTTGATCCTATATGGTCAAATGATGAGTTCATTGGGGCCTCTGTGAGTTTGGTAGTTCAGGGCTCTGCCGTCCCGAGCTCAGCAGTTCTTCTGATGTCCCCTACTCCCAGTACTATGATTGGCATGGGAGGAATAGATATGGAGATGGTAGAGTTTCGCAGTCCTGACGCTGCAGACCCTCCGGCAGCAGACGATGTAATGTAGGATTTTTGCTTTTAACTTTAAATTCAATGGCACTTATTTATTTTTGCAATGAACCATGAGCTCGGTTGAGCCTTTCATGTTTCCAACTGATGTTTTATTTTCTTTTGCTCATGCACCTTCTTCTCCTTTTCCGATTTTATGAAATGATGAACTTCACAAGTCTTCGTAGCTTATCTTTATTCTTTATTGCTTTATTACCTTTATAATACTTATGTTTATGAAATTTTTACTTAATCCCGTAGTCATGGGATTTTATTGTTGTTCTTTGGTCCATGAGCGCACGAGTGATAGCTCGGCCAGTGAGTGATGAGCAATAGTTTGTTTGTTTTAGCTTGTAGGCTTGGAGAATTTTTAGTTCTTTTGCTCATAAGAAGACTTTTATATATATATATATATATATATATATATATATATATATATATATATATATATATATATATATATATATATATATATATATATATCTGTCAACTAAATATATCCAAAAATAACGGGGTAGTATACAGCAGTTATGTGACCCCATAAAAAATTTATTTGTAATAAAAGATTATTTTAATAAAATGAGTATCTAACTACAAAGGATGTTAGGACGTGTGAGCTTATGACATTATCTGTTCACTAGTATGCAAGCCACAGCCTGGGCATTTACTTATATATTATAATTAAGAGGATATACAATTTGTAAATGTTATGAAAAATCTTAAGGCAAATTAGAAATGTATGCACATTAGTGAAAATTATTCCATTGATTATAAGATACTATAAAAACTATAATTACGTAAATAGACAATGTGTTATATACTCCAAAAAATTTTGAAGTAAAAAATATATTAATATATTTTCAAATGTTTTTTCATTAAACATTAGGTGGAAATTTTTAATACACAATATTCATTTAATGTTACCTTAATTAATTTGTGTACTAACATATATTAAGATGAAAAATATTATGCATCCAAATATATTAATGACACTGAACTTAGTGGACTTCACACTAGCGAATTCATGAAATGGGTTCGGATTAGAAATTCTTATTTAACACAAGCCAATTAATTCCTATAGCTCAAATTCATTATTAATTTATTTAGACCAGCAATTATTCATCATCATGTATACACATAACTATTGTTACCTCAACTCGTGATTGAAAAGATTTGAGTTGGGGTACTGCGACCTGAGAGTTACGGAGTCGTCTTCGTAGTCCAGCTCGAGGGCTGTGAGACATTTTCAGTGTGGATTTCGTAGCTCCAACATTTTGCGAGTCCGTAGGCTCGGTACCTTAGTGAGTTGATGAGCTCGATATCTTTGAGCTCATGAGCTCGACACTGCTTTGAGCTCCTGACTATTTATTTCGAGCATGTGGGCTCAACATCTTATTGAGATCATGAGCTTAGCATTTATTTTGAGCTTGCTAGGTAATTTTTGATAGCTCGTGAGTTAAGCATTGATTTGAGATTGAAATGCACTTTTGAGAGCTCGTGAGCTCTGCGCATAGAGCTTTGTTTTTTTTTAAATATACATATTGAACCCTGTAATTTTTATTGAAAATATTTTTTTTGAGGTTTTGTACATTCCAAGGGTGACAGAATATTTTTCCCTCTAGAACTTCTAGCTAATAAGCACCATTTTCTAACCTTCTGTGTATTTTAAATGACTCTACCCATGAACTCCCACCTCGAGTTACAATATTATTTGGAGAACTAAGTCTCCTTGTTCAAACCTTCTGAGCTTAACCCGAGAGTTGTAATATCTTGCGGCTCGCTACTTGTAAGTGGCGTTCCTTGGATCAACTGACAACCTTTTTTCTTCCAACAAATCAAGTGAGTTCTTTAGAGCAAGCTCATTGAGTACCTCAGAGTATCTTCCACTTTGTTGCTCGACTCTCCAATTTCTACTGGAATTACAGCTTCCGCACCATACGATAGTAAGAAAGAAGTCTCACCAGTGGATGATTTAGAGGTAGTTCTGTAAAAAACTCTGGGGAGCTCTTCTGCCCAACTCCCTTTAAGTCCTTCGAGGAGGGCTTTCAACGTGTGCTTGATTATTTTATTCACCGATCCTACTTGACCGTTGGACAGAGGGGTATGGTGTGCTGAAGAGTTTTTTTATCTTGAGGTCGGCACAAACTTAATAAATTTCTTTCCTTTGAATTATTTGCCGTTATTAGTGACTAAAGCGTGAGGTATGCCGAACCGACAAACGATATTCTTCTAGATGAAGCTACTCATTTTTTCCTCGGTTATGCTTACAAGTGATTCGGCTTCTGCCAACTTCGTGAAGAAATCTACCGCTACTACCACAAACTTGACCCATCCTTTGCCAAGTGGAATGGGCCAAGTATGCACATTCCCCATTTTGCGAATGGCCAAGGGTTGAATATCAAGATCAACTCTTTCGGTGGGCTTCGCAGCATGGATATAATACTCTAGCACTGAGGACATGCTCTGGCGTAATTGATTGCATTTTTTTCAGGGTTGGCCAGAAATAACCTTGACATAATATCTTTTAGTCAGAGCCAATCCACCAGTGTGGTTACCGCAAATCCCTTCATGTACTTCTGCTAAGACATACTTTCCTTCTTCCTCCATAAGGCACTTTAGTAGTGGAGTGGTGAAACCTCTTTTATACAGTTGTTCCTCTATTAGAAGATATCTAGCTGCTCGTATTCTGAGTTGTCTATCCTTTACTTTGTTAGAGGGCTCCACTCCCCCCTTAAGTAATGGATAATGGGAGTCATCCAAGAATCGGCTACAGGTTCTGTTAAACAGATGAGCTCTTGAATGAGGCTGCTCTTTTCTAGTTTTGTTATGTTAATGACATTCAAGTTCTCAGCCCCTTCGGAGGTGACGATCCTCGCAAGTGCATCAGCTCGTGTGTTCTTGTTTCGTGGGATTTGTTCTAAGTAAACCTGTTGGAACTTCTTCATATGCTCAGCTATAATTTTTTATACAGGTTTTACTGTCCTTCCTTTGCATCATAATTTCCTCATACCCGATTCACCATCAACAGAGAATCACTGAAGATTTGAAGCTCTGTTATTCCCATTGAAAGAGCCATTCGAAGTCCAGCCAAGAGAGCTTCATATTCTGCTTTATTATTTGTTGCATTGAAACTGAAGAGTGTATTGCCTAACAGATGGTATTTGACTCCGGGCTGGTGAGTACCATTCCAGCCCCTGAGCAAGATGAAGTGGAAGAGCCATCAATATACATCTTTCATGGACGAGAGAGATTTCCCAGAATAGTGGGCCGCATTGTCAGCTCTATAATGAAGTCAGTTAGAGCTTGTGCTTTGATTTTTGTTCTTGAAAAATAATAGATATCGAACAGCTCGAGCTCAACCACCCACTTGAGCAGTCGTCCTGTCAAATCAGGACTGCAAAGGACTTGCTTAAGAGGGAAGGTTGTCAGAACTTCAGTGGTATGCTCAAAGAAGTATGGTCTTAACTTTCTTGCACTCATGACTAACGAATAGGTTAATTTTTCCATAGCGGGGTATCGTAGCTCGGCTTCATGTAGTACTTAGCTTACAAAGTAGACTGGCTTTTAGGTACCATCTTCAGTTCGAACCAGCACAGAGTAGATTGCTGTGTCGGTGGTGGCTAGATATAAGTTGAGCTTCTCGCCCGACTGTGGTTTTTACAAGATTAGAGGATTGGAAATGTGTTCCTAGATTTTCTCAAATGCAGCTTGGCTGGCAAAAGTCCACTCAAACTTGTCCTTCCAAATGACATCAAAGAATGGTTTACATTTGTCCGTAGCTTGGGAGATAAATCTGCTCATGGAAGCAAGTCTTCCAGTGTACTTCTGGACTTCTCTTTTGTACGCGGGGGTTGCATGTCAATGATAACCCTGACTTTTCCTGGATTAGACTCAATTACTTTATGGCTAACCATGTAACCTATAAAATTTCCAGACCCTATTCAAAAAATGCATTTCTTGGGATTCAGCTTCATTTTATAGTACCGCAGAATCTCAAAAGTTTCGTTGAGGTGTTTAATGTGATCTGCCATTTTCAAGCTTTTTACAAGCATGTCATCCACATACACTTTTATGGTTTTTCCAAGCTGTGCTGTGAATATCTTGTTGACCAACCGCTGGTAAGTTGCTCCAGCATTCTTGAGTTCAAATGGCATCATTACCTAATAGTAGAAACCATGCTCAGTATAGAATGTGGTCTTCTCTACATCATCTGGGTGTATGGGGATTTGGTGATAACTGGCGTATGCATCCATGAAACTCATGAGCTTGTGCCCTATAGTGGACTCAACTAGCTAGTCTATGTGCGGCAGAGGAAAACTATCTTTGGGACAAGCACTGTTCAGATCAGTAAAGTCTATACACAGTCGCCAGTTACCATTGGGCTTCTGGACTAGAACTGGGTTGGCTACCCATGAGGGATGTAGATCCTCTTTTACCAAGTTATTGTCTAATAGCTTTCTGACCTCACCATCGAGTGCATAGATTTTTTTGGAGCTAAACTTCCGCCTTTCCTGTTGGATTGGTTCGATCTTGGGATCCACCTATAGTCGGTGACACGCATGCTTGGGGTCAATTCCTGGCATATTTGATGGGTTCCAACCAAAGACATCAAGGTTGGACTTGAGAAACTCGATAAGTGTTGCTCGGAAAGGCTTCGTCAGCTCAGATCCAATGTTGAGTTCAATTTTAGGATTGTTCGGGTCGAGTTGTATGGCTGTTGGCTCTTCAACAGGTGTAGCTCGTCTCTTTTCTCTAATTTTCCATTATGGGTCAGAGAACTCATTACTGGGCCTAATATCCATATCCATTGGTATTGGCATTTCCGGCACTGGTTCCCGTGTGTCAGCTCTCAGCTGCGGCTCATTAAGTTGGTGATCAGAAACATTCTCCACAAGTTCCAGAGCATTTTCTTCAACATTGTGTGGTAGAGCTGGCTGGTCTGCCTCAATTGGGATTTGTAAGTTTTCTTCTATTTGGTAGAGCTGGGCAATGGCACAAGTTGTATTCAGTGATTCGCTAATGGCGGCAGTGCCTTGAACCTTCTGGGTTTTTTCTCTGAGTAGCTCTCCCATATGCCGTAGCTCTAATATCTGTGTTGTAGCTCGGTGGTTAAGATCATCCACCCAACTCAGTAGCTCTGGAGTTCTTTCATTACGGAGGGTGGCCAGAAGGTCAGCAATCTCCGCACTAAGATCCCGTGCTACGGGACTTTGGTTGAAAGGTTTTGAGCTCGGCCCTTCTTTTGCCAGCACCTCGGGTGACATAGCATACTACTCTTCCCTCGAGGATCCTTTCTCCAATACATTAAGAACATGTCTTGTCGGTTCTAAGTAAGAACACTCCCGGGACCTCCTCTGGTCACCTCTAATAGTTGCCGACCATCCTTCATCAGTGACGAACTTCATGCATAAATGAATGGTGAATGCGACAACATTGAATCTGTGAAGGAATGGCTTACCCAATATTCAGTTGTATGTATTAGGAGCATCTATAATCTTGAAAAGAAGATCTCTTTCCTAGCATGCGCTCCCTTCGGCGTTGGATAACTCAACTGTCATAGTGAATTCCCCAATAGGCTTTGTATCTGCCCCTCCAAACCCTTGTATGAAATCAATGCATGGAAGGACATGGTCAACAAAATCACCAAGCTTTCGGAAGGTAGAGACAAAGATGACATGGGTGTAAGCCCCTTTGTCTACAATGCATCGATGGACTTTGACCCCTTCATTAATTGGGAAAATCACTAGTGCATAGTTATGGGGAGTAACGACTCCTACCATATCTCCATTGGTGAAGGTTATGCATGGTGCGAGGGAACGCCCATGCCCTCGTTACATCATAGACATGCATTGGTAAAGGCTCTCAACTAGATCTTTCTCTATTTCTTCTAAGAATGGCGTGACAAGCTCGAGGTTCTGACAAAAGTATCTTTGAGTGCAAGGATTTTGAATACTGGGCCATACGTTGAGGCAGTTCTATTGGGTGGTGGGTGAGTTGCCTCTAGTCGGGCATCTGGTTGTTCGGCCTGTTATCAAATTTTCAAGTTGTCCCGCGTGGTATAGCTTCCTTAGCTCGGACAGCAAATCTATGGATTCATGGCACTTATATAATTTCTTTTTATTTAGATTTCTTTGGTCAGCCATTATCTTCCTTGGGGGTCATAGGACTTGTTTGTCTTTGATTTGCATGAATAATTGCTTTGGCCCAATGATCATGACTTTTGTCATTTATCTTACTTGCACTGGATCTGGAAAGGGCTTGAAATCTGCGAGTGCCTTATACTCTCTCTCTTGAGATGGACGCTTCTCCTTCTTCAAATTTGGGAGTGCTCTGCTCAGGTTTCTTGCACGTCTTATCCCCAAGCTTCTCGTCCAGCCTGGTGCAATGCTGGGCCCTCTTTATACAGTTAGAGAATGATGTTGGAAAGTCTTGTTGGATGGATTTCCAAAGTCTGGAGCCTTCATGAATTCCTGCGGCAGCTAGGTAAATCGCAGCTTCATCACCGATATTTAATCCTTCGTTCTTCATGGTGATGAATCGTGCGATGTAGTCCTTAGTGGACTCGTCTTGGGCTAGTTTGATGCTTGCCAAATCCTATTTAGGCAGCTTTCCTTTGCTTGCATAAGTGTACTGCGTGCAGAATAACTGCCGCAACTATTTCCAACTAGTGACGGAGTGTGGAGGAAGAGAAGAAAACCATTGGTGCACTTTATCCCCCAATGTGAGAGGAAAGTATCGGCAGTTCGTCGTCCCCGTGCTACCTTGCGCAGTCATTCATGAAATGTATTTTTTATGTGAACAGCGGGGTTAGATTCGCTATCGTACTGTGGGATCTGTGGTAGTTTGATCTTTGTTTGTAGTGGTTGTCTTAGAATCTCTGGTGAGAGAGGAGACTATCCAGCAAGAGGGTCTATGCCTTTTTTCTCGAGTAGTTGATGATCCTTCAAATATTTCTTTCTTCTCAATAGAGCTTCTAAGACATTGTTTCTGATTTGAACATTCTCCTGAAGATTGTCAACTTCTTCCTCAGGGTAAATAGGTTGTTGTCTTTCCGTAGGAGCTTCACCGGAAGCAGGTGCGAACGACTGGGTAGAGACAGCAGGTTGGTTTCTTGCATACCGAGCATCAAGGTTCTACCGCAGTTCTAGATAGCCTATCCTGTAATGGACAGGTCCCCAAGGTTGAGCACCCAAGCTTATAGCGGGATGTGTGCCGTGGTTAGCTCCTTGATTTCCCTCTTGCCGATTTCTTTCCTAACGCCCGCGAGGTTGGGAACCTGAACTTGTAGCAGGGCGTGGATTATTGTTAGCATGTTGATTTCCCACTTATTGATTTCTTTCCTAATGCTGACGTACTATGTCATGAGCATCAGGTCTCACTCTCCTTCCACGAGGTGCTGGTGGCTCTAAGGATGATCTTCTAGAGTGAGTTGTAGAGGTTATAGTGCGAGTGTCACTGCTGCTAAAGCTCAGTCTGGCTTGGAGATTGTTGTCTGCTTAGGCGTTGGCGCCATTGTTAGCTCTCTCCCCGGAGGCCAGTCCCTGAGTTAGAGAAGTTACAACTTCCCATAGCTGAGCAAGGCCGTCTGAAATGTGCATGTCGATGTTAAAGTTATTTGGAGGGGAATCAGCTCCATGGGAGTTCCTTCCTTCAGATATCTCAACAGGAGAAGTGAGGCTTTAGAAAGTTAAAAGAAAAAAATAGAGTTAGTGAGGGCAGGGCCCTCCTTCTAGTGCCAAAATGTTGGCATGTGGTTTTATACTGAAAATAATATTAGACTAGAATATGGATAGACATACAAAATCAACACTATAAAGGATTAAAACTATTTTCTTTCTATTTTGGTAAGTAATTATGTAAAGGTTAACAACACTGAGCTTATTTGGAAAATTACAAAAGAGAAGGAAGAGTATTCTGGCTATTTTTGGTAATGAAAGTAAAATGATCTTCATCGAATGGTCCCGACGCTATTTATCGGCCAAGATCAGGGGACACATTAAATACGGCACAATCATGAGATCTTAGGCACCTAGGATGTAAACTTAATTTCCATTTATTACAAAAATCTTAGCTATATTTTTTCTGATGCGATGAGATCCAGAAGATTTGATATTTCTCGCCTCAAAGTATCCACTATGCTACCACAATAAGTTAGAAGTTGTACTATCGAAAATCCTGCAGGTGGCATGGATGTGAGGAGTGGTGGTTGGACCGCTGAAGCATTGATGTCATTGGCTAGGCAGCCGAGCCAATGAAGGTTGCGGTAGAGCTACAGCGACACTTTACTAGAGCATGGTTAGCGGGCTGCAGTGGTGGTCGAGCTTCTGCGGCATGTCAAGTCTATCTTGGTATAGACGCCGAGCTGCAGAGGAGTCCTGTTGGGCGCGGCTGCTGTGTTGTTGTCAAGCCATGAGGTGTTGTTACTACGTGGAGCTGCCAAACTCCCAAGTGAGGCCGTAGAGTAATTTCTATGTGTGGCCGCCCTGTGGAACTACCTCATGTGACACCTAGAAGAATTGTCATGTGTAGGTGTACTTGTCATGTATGAATATTTCGTAGGACTACCGTATGTAGGTTTTGACTTGAGTTTATGGTGTACACTAGTAACCTTCTACAGAGCTACCAACAGAGTCTTCTTCCCCACCATATATTGATCAAATAAAACAAAAATAAAATGGATAAATAACTTTCAACTTTTATTAGACTATGACAATGTTAATATGTCAAAATTAACATCAAACTTAAATTGATATCAATTGAGATAATTACAGTCTTTCATGGACAAACCAGTGCTTCATAAACAGACAAATCTCTATATGAAATTATTAAAATATTTGTCATCCCTATAAAATACCCTTTGGAATGACAAATTTGTGCTGCTCAATAGTGAATGCATAAAGTAATAGGGTTTTGGATTTGGAATTACGCCTCACTTTTATGAGGATTGTGATTTCCTACTTTTATGTTTATGAGTAAGTTTAGTGATGATGGGGTATGTTTAGGAATATATAATGTATATGTTTAATTATTTTGGGTATATTTAGGAATATATATTTTATAAGGATATTTAAGTAATATGATGGATTTTGGACAATTCTTAGCTTACTCAGGGTCACGTATGAAACAAATCAGCGTCGGTTGTAGGTCATCCTCAACACTTGTCAATTTAGTGTTATTGGGTTCTGCAATATCAAATATTATACTCCCTCCTGCCACTTACAAGGTGTCATTTTTACTATATTGGACGTCCTATTCAAGGGTATTTGTATTCATTTAAAGAAAGCATGGGTACCACCAATAAAAAATAATACCCATTTAAATTAAGTTAATTACATCAATGCCTTTAGTTTATACTAATAAAATTTACTTAACTATAATTAGCAACATTTATTGCTAATTATCTAACCTTAACACATTAATAATTAAAAAATAATAATCAAAATGGAAACATTAAATCTAATATGACTTTTCTCTTCTATCATCGATGAACTCTCCCTTTCACTCTTGTTCTCTATAATCTTCTACCTCTCGCTCTGCTTCTCTCTTCTTATATGTACTCTTCCATCGCCCATATTCAAACTATCCGACTCTTCTCCTCTTCTCTTTCTCTACCACTTTCCCTTTCCTTAGCTTGAAAATGGTATGAACATCGAGGTGGATTCTGTTTCTATGGTGTTGTCGGCAAGTGAATCATCGTCGGAAGTGATTTTCATCGATATCTTGGTGATTTATTTGTACTCCGACTCTGAGGTTTGTAGATCTACTGGTCTCCCCTTATTCTCGAGCTTCTCTAACTTTGAGGCTTGTAGATCTACTGGCTCCCCTTATTCTTGAGCTTCTCCGACTCCTACTCTGTAACAACAAATTTTGTATTTATAATAAAAGAAATACAAATTGAGTACAAAGATAATTTCTTGATGGATTTAAATTGGAGAATATGTAAGCGGGTTACAATCTCAATCAATCCTCTGATTTTTCTCTCGAACTAATTTGGCTTGACTTGTCTTTGACTTGACTTGGTATGTGTTGATTTTGACTTGACTTGTGTGTGTTGACTTTGACTTTGTTGACTGGAGTGTATGCTAACTGTGTTGACAACGTGTATGTTGAGCCGGATCTTCAAATGAAGCTTGTCTGCGCTCGGATGTGTAGTCTTGAACGTTGATCCGGAGACGTTGAATCTTTGTTCGAATTGAACGTTGACTGGAGAGCTTTCTGCGAAGAACGCTGAAGAACTTGATGTGAAGAACGCTTGATCTGGGGGGGCTTAGTACCTTAATCCCGGATTGGAGGCTGCTCTTGACTTGAAGTTACTTTGAAGATGATCTTGAGCTTTTCTTGACTTGAAGCTTGAAGATCGAAGGTCGTTCTTGACTTGAAGCTTGAAGATGCTTGAACTTGTTCTTCGCTTGGAGCTTGAAGATCTTAAGACTTGAAGATTGCTTGAAGATCTTCGACTTGTTCTTCACTTGAAGCTTGAAGACTTGAAGATTGCTTGAAGATCCTCTATTTGTTCTTCACTTGAAGCTCGAAGACTTGAAGACTTGAAGATTGCTTGAAGATCTTCGACTTGTTCTTCACTTGAAACTTTGAAGACTTGAAGATCTTGAGGGAGCGTTGCTCGTGTTCTCGATCTCTTCAAGAGCGTCTCGTCTTCGGGTGCTTGAATGTCTGTGTCCAAATGAATGGAGGAGACCCTTTTATATAGGTGAGAAGTGAAGTTCAAGGCTATTTGGACCTTACTCTACAGGCTTGAGCCTCCAACTTGATTGGACTGTAATCAGGCCTATTTTACTTGAGCCTGATTTAATTTGTGTGGGCTTGTTTGACTTAAGTCATGCTTCATTTGATTTGGGCTTACTTGACTTTGGTCAGACCTTATTTAATTTAAGCTCGTTTAATTTGTTGGACTCAAATTAACTATCAATTATTTATTAATCTATTTTAGGAATTAATTTATTTAAATTCCAAAATAAATTAAAATTGATATTTAATCAACAAAATCTACTTGTTGCCATTTGATTGGACAGTAAATTTTAATTGCTTACAGACTCTATATAAGGTAATTCTACAACAGCGAGCGAAGTTTAGATCCTGTTCAAGCGTGCCAGAGATCTACTGAGGAACAATAGAGATCGCATTGGATCGTCCTTCGCTGAAAATGATATTGTACGATTGGAGAAGAATGGCATTCTATGGATCAGCTTCGCATTCTTTAAGATTGAATTGATCGTGTTCTTAATCTTCTGCAGATCTATTGAGAGATAGTAAGAAGAAATTTTGCTACACTGATAATTTCATACATGTATTCATGCCTTTTTTTAATAGAATATGGGGCCACTTTCTCGATTCCCGTTATCTTTGTTGCCCATTGTTTTTGGTCCATATCATTGTTTCTTTCGCTTGTTTCATCCCCTCCTAGCTCTGCAATTGGGTTTGTTTTAAAATGTTAGGTCATTCTGAATTACGAGTAGTAAAATATGAGGGATAAGTTTGACTAGATTAATTTGTTAGGGAAGGGATTAATTTTGTACATGTTATTTTGGTTTGGATGTAAACATGTGTAATTTCATTCTGATCAATACAGTTTGTGTGATTATCAAATTTAAAAGGGAGGCTGTGTGATTTCTCTCTGATTATTCAGTTTGTGGTGATTAGTAAATTTAAAAGGAAGGATAAATAGGTAAAAATATTCACTCAAACTACCCACTACACATATGATAATAATACTCCTAAATTCATATGTAAAAATCAAACGAATACCTTATAAGTGGCCAGAGGAAGTATAAAGAATGAGCCCATATAGAGAGAATATCACATTAATAAATATGAGATTTGTTCTTTTTATTCACCATTCATCATAGAGATCATTCTCTCTGCATTTCCTCTCATCTAAAATTGCAACACCGATGCACCGATGAGAAGCACCTACACAGCTATGCCATACCTCTCGACACGGGATGTTATATGATATTTTAGTGTGACGTCTCATGTAACATGTTCTTATAAAATGATACGTGGAGGGTAATAAATCTAATTCCTTGCCCCTAGGGTTTACTGGTTGACTTAGAGTATAGTTTTACTCCTCTCTCCTACGTGTCACTCATCCAACGAAATGACACAGAAGATGTTCATCGAAATTAAACTTCTCAACTACACTATCAAGATGAAATTTCTTTCATCTATGCACTATTCATCTACACTGCAGACATCATTTTTCACATTGCCTCCTTTCTTCTATGCAATTAATTTTCCTAAACATCTTTAATTAAAAAAACAAAATGTAATATAAAATTTAAAAAATATTATTAAAAAATTAATTCATATATCAATTTAAAATATATAAAATGAATATTCATGATTTTTTTAAAAAATTATTATTTAATATTTATTTATTAATATTTATATTTTTTGATGTAGATATTATTATTATTATATATAAAATATTCATATAAATCTTGATATTTTACATAATATTATACGTGGATTGTAGTTTGAAAGTTGTTTGACATGCAGATTTGATGATGGTTTATTGGACTTTATATACTTCCCCTGTCCCATGCAAAGGGGTGCTTTTATTTTTTGTACATGGATTAAGGGAGTTGTTTAATTACACTACAATTAACAACTAGGAAAGTAATTAAAGATAGAAAATGTACATATGTGATGGAAGATGAATGAGGTGAGCAATTTAAGAAGTATGTAAGGCAAGCAACATTATGAAAAAGACTCATGTAGACTCACACACCCACACATGCATTGAATGTCATCATGTTATGATATTAAAGGCAATCACTTATGTACCCCTAATCTCTATGGTCAAGACAATTAGGTTCTCAACTATTTTACAAGTTTAAATCTCCTAGAATTGTCTCTTACTCTCAATTCCCTTAAGGTACTATGATCATAAGTTGGGGTCCCCTCACTAGTTCAAACACTTTTACAAGCAATTATCACTAATATCTTATAATGAGGTTCTAAAAACAAGAAGGTTATGACTTAATTCTCCACATACTAATTAAGTCATCTCATGCAATCAATGATTAATTAAAATCCAAGACATAATATTGGAATGGTCATCTTAACATCATAAATAGAGAATTTAATGACACAAATCATACATAAGATGAGAATAAGCATTCATGATATAAAATATTCATATCAATCAATTTATCAAACATGTGGTGTGCAAAATCTACATAATCTCTAACCAATCATATTGATAGCTTCACATGAGAACTAGCCACTACAAATTATAATAAAATTAATAAAATTCATAGAATGCTCCAATTGAGCCAAATAATGAAGAAAATAACAAATCAAATGTTGATTGGCTTCCCTTTTGAAGTTGGCCTTATCTTCCTTCAACATGTTCCAATCTTCACTCCTTGATGTTCTTCCCTTCTTAGATTGGTAGATTGGATTGATGAAATGAAGGATGGATGAATGGAGATGAGGATGCTATGTGGTGCGAGAAGCAGCTGTTATGCAGTCTCCTGGGAGATTGAAATTTTTGGGTATTTATACTCCCTTGAAAAGTCCTAATTTCGAAGTTGACAGCTGGAAATTATGCACAAAAATTTGATCAAATTTTCGTGCTTCGGTCGAATTTTTCTTACCACGTGCCTAGCCTTCGATGCTCTGTTTTGCTCCCGTTTTTCACAAAAAATGCACAAAAATTCGACTGAATTTTTAGTGACTGCTTCGCTATTTTGGCTCGTTCTCCCCCGTTTCAACTCCGAATTGAGATTCGTTTTTTCCTACATCTTCCTCATCACTTCTAGAATCCATTTATATCTGAAAATCACACAAATTCCACCAAGTACAATTTCTCTAAATATTTACAAATATCGAGCAATCTAGAGCACTTAAACACTCGAACCAAGCATAATTATATGGAACATGCTATAAATAGACCCTAAATTCATGAGAATTTTACACTCATCAGATACGGAGTTGTTCCAATGTATAGTTGAAGAGTATTTCAGCCCCACTGCGTAGTCCATTCAAGGAATATCTGCAAAATGGTGTGGAGTTGGATAACAATGTTGACCTTCTGCTAGAAGATGCGGAGTTGCATAAGATAGCAGTGTAGACCTTTTTTTAGAATAATTAAGAGGAATTGTCACTTTATGAGAGATGGCGTTTACTCTTTCTATGTAACAATGGAAAAACTTTCTCAAAAATTGCACCATTTGCTTTAAAATGAGAAAACATCTTTAACAGTGACAGGTACCTTTAAAATAAAAATATTTTTTTTATCTAACAGTTTGCATTGAAAGTAGATCGTTTGGGTAGGACACTGGGTCAATTAAGTAAGCCTCATGAATTTTATAAATTTAAATTTAGATTATAAAATGAAAAATAAATATAATTATCGTAAATGTAAAAAAGTTGACAAAGACTTGTGTGAGACCGTACGTGTCACGTAAGGGCTTACGTGAGACGGACAAAAAGTAATAATTTTTATAACGAAGAGTGATACTCAATTAATGAAAAGCGATAATGCAACAATTTACAGTATAAATGAAAAGTGATAACGTTTTATAGTGAAATTGATAACTATTTTTAAAGGTGTAAAATAATCTTATGTGAGGTTATCTCACGCATGACTTACTCAAATAAATTTGATTTTTCAAATCAAAATCTGAATTTTAAAAAGAGTGGGGCTATTGTCATCCAAAACATTGTTGAGGGCACCCAAATCCCAAAAAATATGATAGATAAAATTCCTATTATACCCCATATCTAAACTTACACTCACACTAACTCTAACCTACTTATTTTACTAAACTCACCCAAGATCACTGCTAAGCTCACCCAAATCATTACTTCATGCACCAAACATTAAACCTTAAAATCACACATGAGAAAACTTAGAAGAACAAAAAGAACAAGATAAAAAACAATAAAGAAATAAATTGATATAAATTATTGAGGCAATTGTTTGTCATTTTTATTTTCATACATTAACATTAACACTCTTCCACATTAAAAAAGAAAAATTAAAATTTCAAATTATTAAAACTTGATTCCTCATTTCTATAATTTAATTGTAAGAGCTTTTTATGAAATTGTTTATGAAGTGATCAATTCTAACACAAAATTTCAATCCAATGTTGTTTATGAAGGGATCGAAGGGAGTTGTGAATGGCTATTTAGAAAAGCTATGGAAAATAAGGAATTCTACTTTGAGGTGAAAATTAGCTAGGGTTTGCTGAAGTTCAAATCCAAGAATACAGTTGATAAAGAGAGATGGGTTTGCGTAACAGTTCATTTTCCCCTTTGTTGGGTCTTTTTTTTATCTTTTTATTTTTTTAATATTGTTAGTTTATGTCTGTGTCGAGACGCATTTGGGTGGGTTTAGATCTTAGTTAAATAAGATGGTTGAAATTAGTGTAAATTTAAATAATAGGAATTTCACTTTAAAAAAAAATTTAAAATTTGAGTGTTCTTAGTAATGTTTAAGATGGAAATAGCACCGCCCTTTTAAAAACCAAAATCAAAAGAGTGTATATTGGGTGCACCCGGGTGCAAGGGTGCACTCATATGTGTATGTCTTTTTATTCTATTTTGTATACATATTATTCTATTTTGTATATGTGTTTTGTAATAATTGTATACTTTTTTCACATTAAGTTTTCATTAAAAAAATTAGCATCCATATGTGTATAACTTTTTATTGAATATTATATACAATTTTTCATTAAAAAAATTAACAATTAAATTGTGTACATTTTTATTATTAATTGTATATGTTTTTGTTTATATTTGTATATGAGTGCACCCTATCTTTAGGTGCACTTGGCTGCACACTATAAATTGCCAAATCAAAATTTAAAATTCAAAACAGCAATGCTAAGTTACGAGAGATGATCCTCTCCCGTAAATTGAGTGCTGTAACACGCTACAGTGATTTTATTGTAGCGTGCTACAGTGAGAGTAAATTGACTCGGGAGGATCCACATCCGCTAAGTTACTAACGTGAAAAAAACCGATTTATGAGGGCGGAACCTAGTTGAATCGAAGTTGAGCTTAATTAACACCACTGGGCCTGCCCTATCAACTACGCTACACAATTCACTCAACGATTTCATCCTTCTGAAACCCCAATACAAAACCTTGTATTCTGTACAAGTCAAACTTCATCTTTGCAGCAGATCAATCATGAGTGATGGAAAGAGTGACCCCCATTATCACCACGACCACCCACCCTACGGCACATTCCAGGGCGTCGCTAACTACCCTCCGCCCACCGCTGTAGGCTTCCCGCAGCCTGTTCCTCCGCCGGGCATTTCCGGAGCTCCTCCATCTCCCTCTCAGTATTACGCTCATGGTTATCAAGCTGTTCCGGGTATATTCTTTGCTTGCTTATTCACACTTCTAGATGTTGAATTTTACTGTTACCAATACTGAATTATGGTGTCTTATTATGTAATTTGTTTGGATCATTCGATAATTCAACATTATATCTGTCAATAGATCGGATAATAATCTCTCAGCCGTCTGTCAGAGTCCTTTTTCTTGATTGAATTCAGTTTAGGATCCTTTTGATTTCCTTTTCTGCCTTGATCAGCAGAGATGATATGGATCTCTACGTGTGTGTGATAGGGTTTTGGAAGGATTAATCTTTTCAACAAAAATTGGTCAACCTAAACCAGTTTATAAATCTTCCACTTAAAGGAAGTATCCTGAGGGCAGATAGAACCAGTAGATTTGCATTTGAGATCTGATCTGGGGTTTTGTTTTCAGTAAACTATGGTTTGATGGTTTATTTATCAAAAGTAAGGGCAAGAAAATGTCTTCCATTTGTCCAAAAATTATCTCATGCCTTTTTTTCAGCTAATCAATTATGGAGTTAAATCTCTCCCTTAACTTTGTGGTTTGATGGATGTTCATTTGATTGCAGGTTATGCTGTTGCAGAAGGAAGACCTGTAAGGGAGCGCCGTCTTCCTTGCTGTGGCATTGGCATTGGCTGGTTCTTGTAAGGATAACCTTTTCATTTATATCAAACAATTACTTTTAGGAGTACTTGCATATCCAAAATGCTGCTATGCTATTCTCGGAATTAACATGTTTGAAATGATGATACTCTGTCTAATTCCAAAATTTTGTGATTATAATTCTCACAAAAGAACAAGTTAGCATTGGGTGATTGTGCTTGGATTGGATAGAGATCTTTATAACTGTCTAGTCCTGCTCAGACTCAGAATCTTGCAACTATGGAGCTTATTGGATGTACAGTTCACTATTCCAAATATTTTGATTAGTTCTTCGAATTTCTGGTGGCCCTGTTCACTCTTGCAAATACTTGTTTGCATGGTGTTTGTTATGAAGTTCACTTTTCAGAAATTGATTGCTGCCAAAGTTTTATTTGGGTATCTCCTATGAAATATCTAATGTGTTCTTGGAAGACTGTTCTTTCTACGTATTTTAATTTGTATGGATTTTATGTATGGATCTTATAGCTGTTTAGTCTAAATAATTTAACTATGTAAGAATATATTTAGTGATTTCAAGTGCTGATTGAAGAGCTACTCTATCTGTTGAAGGTTTATTATTGGATTTTTTCTTGCTGCGATTCCATGGTACCTTGCAGTAGTGCTTTTAGTTTGTTCAAGAATTGATCCTCGTGAGAAACCAGGATATGTTGCTTCTACAATTGCTGTAAGTATTCGTCTTTTATCTTTTCAATTCACTTCAGAAATGTTGGAAATATTTTTATCTTTTGTTCTTTTCTGTGTCCCTGGCCCTGCTATAATTTATATCTACGCATGATTAACATGGACACAATTCTTAAGGGGATGCTTATTTTCAGTTTTAAAGCCAGTTTTAGATTTTTGGAATCCTATACTTGTTCTAGTTAGGTAGGGATTTTAAAATTTAGTTTTATGTACCTTTAAAACCTACCAATCCTTTGCCTTCTTTCTATATCCTCTCTCGTGCCTTCTCTTAAATTAAAGTTGATATATAGTTAAATATACTCTTGATAGCGCTCAAAACAAATACATATTATTACTATTTAATATTCATTAGGATCTTAAAAATCCAACCCATTCAACCACCTTCTATATATTTTCTTTCCTCATATGGATTGCCTTCTTTCTTTGACCTCTGTCTTACATTGAAGTTGATATGTAGTTAAATCCTAATCTATCAAAAGCTCAAAACAAATACTCCCTCTATCTCGCGTCATGTTTACGTATTACCAATTTGGGCGTCCCATTTCAATGTTTACATTTCCCCTTTTGGTGAATGGGAGTTCCACATCTGAAAACTAATATCCTAAATGTTCTACAATATTATATAATTTGCCATTGATTCAAATTTTAAGTTAGGGACAAAAGAATGAATGTACATTAAAATCTACTCATTACACATTAAGATACTATATTTCATAATCTTCCTGCACAAAAAATAAAAAATGAAAAAAAATAAAAAATAAAAAAAAAATAAAACGTAAAGATTACAATGGGACGGACGGAGTATATTATTACTATTCGTTAGGATCTTCAAAACAAACGGTTTTGAAAACCGGTTTCTAAAATCCACCATAGACAAGAAGACAAACATGCCCTAAATGGTTATACAAGGTTTTACTTGGCTTTCAACAAATCTATTTCTGGATAACTTTTAGCACCTCTTCTTTGTCAGATTAATGATATGATTTATTTGAAGTTTGAAGGATTGCTCTAAGCCTCTAACCCACTCTATTTTTATAGTGACTGTTTTTTTCTTACAAATATGATTTATTTTAGATGCTTGAGATGTTGTTAACATGTCAATAATTCTTTTTCTACTTCAAAATGTTGAGTATATGAATCTCTGTTTTAAAGATTGTTACACTTCTCCATTTTCGAAAGGCTTTTCACTGAATTTTTGTTAAGCTCTTGTATGTCCAAGATTTTTTCTGCTTTAAGCTAATAAACGAAATTGGGAGTAAGTCCTTCAATTGCTATATCCAGGGTTATTAGAACCAACCCTAGCCAAACAGTTTTAAATCTTGAACTCAGTTCAAGCTCTTACGTTCAAAATTCATCTCTATTCATTATAAAATTATTAAGTTCCATAGAAGCTGAAGCTTTGATCATGGTTTGTAAATGGCTTGTTTGTCATGCTACACGAGCTCAGTTCAGCTCTGCTTGTTAAAAGATAATGTATAATTATAATTTATAAATGTCATTAATTATATGATTGAGCTCGAGAGCATTAAACATATAATTGCGCTTGAGCTAATATCTTGGCATTTGAGCTGTACTATCTAAAGAACTTAATGGCTTGTTCAAGAGCACATTTGTGTTTGCTAACAGGCATGTGAATTGCCCAGTAGGTTTGTGAGCCTGCTGATGAGCCAAATAGTCATATATAAAGCTAGTCGAAAAAATATATAATATTGCGCTTGAAATTGAGTTCTAGATAGGCTCTCTTAATTTATAACTACTGGTCCCAAGTGAGTTCGTGAATAGCTTGTTAGCAGCTTCCTCATTTACGGCTTTAACCATACCTAAAATGTTGGTGTTATTAATTCTCCAACTTAAAAATAATGTTGGGCTTAGGGATCTAAATTATGAGCTTGTAAGTATTAAAACCCTAACTTATAATCTAGAAAAATTAGGCACTCTACAGCCAATTTGCTGCTTGCATCTTATCACGAGGTACCAATCTTTGCAATTCTCAATATTATATTGTCTTTGGCAGGCTGTTCTGGCTACAATTGCAATCGTCTTCGGGCTGACACATATTTGATATGGACTGATGAATTACAACCAAAGGAATCACAGGCGGGGCACAGACACATCTGCAAAGCTAGCTTGGTGTATATTTGAATTGAATATGATGTTGGTATAGTTATGATGTTGGAATTGACTGTGTATTCAGGGCTCAGCCATGCTTGTGTTGTATGTAATTGGAGTGTGTTATGGCTGTGTTCTATAATACTGTCAACTTTTATCTTGGAACTGATATATGTGAATTGTGAGTATTGACTATTCTGCTGATCCATGGTTTGACTTATGTTCACTTTCATTCATTGAATTCCTCTCTCAAATATGCCCTTTTAGTTTGTTTTGACCTATAGTATAATTTAGGGAAAATAATTTTTTTCTCCCTAATTCCATGCTAAACTAAAATTTTCTACAGTGTCGCGTAAATGCGCCACGCTAAACTAAAATTTTATGTAGTGTTGCGCAAATTTTACTGCAGTGTTGCGCAACATCTGGCGTAGGAAATTTCTGAGCTATTCTATTTTTTTTTTCTTTTCTTTTTAATTTATATGTATTTATCCATATATTTATCCATATGGAGTATTATTATCTACTGTTATTTATATTATTTATCCATATATAATTTTTAATTTTGTATTAGATTATTATTTTAAATTTTAATTTTAATTCTATTAGATTGATTTATAATAATTTATTTAAATTTTAACTTAATTTTTAATTTTAAATAATCTATAAATTATAGAATATATATTAATAATAAAAATACTACATTTATAAAATTGATATTAATAAATATAAAATTTTAATTTTATTAAATCCTAAATTAATATAAAATTAATACTACAGTTTTATTCACTATTTTTTAATATTATAAATTAATAATTATTTTAGCTTGTTTAAAATTTTATATTACATATATATTAATTTTAATTTATTTATACTAATTTATTTATCTAAATTATAATTTATATTAAATTAAAATGTTGATTAACTAAAATAAAAACATTGCATACAATATTTAAAAAGATAAATTACAAAATACTTAAAATCATAAAAGCATACTAAATTATATGAAAGATTAAAATTCTAAAACATAGATATATATTACTTCTAATGATCACCAAGATTACTTCCTGATCCCCCAATATCTTGAAAAAACCCACCAAACATGTTAAAAACACCTGCTTGTGGTTGAACTTGTTCATTTTTTTCTTGCAAGATTTTTTCTTGTGCTTTTTGAAAGTATTCACGTCGATGGGGATCTGCAATGATTTCCAAATCTATCAGTAAAATTCTATTTTTCTCTGCAAATTTAGTTGCTTCTGCTAGTTGCCTCTGTGATTCAGTCATTTATTTTTGTGATTCAATTCTTTCCCTTCGCAACTCGATATCATGATCCCTTCGAGAAATCGAAGCCATCATTAATTCTTGAAGTTTGCCATTGTCTTGTTGAATTGACTTGAGATATTCAGACATATCTTCATTTTTCTGTCTTTTCATTTAGTCTTCTTCATGTTGTCGGGTCTTCATGAAGAAGAAGAACCACCACTGACATTTTCATCACTTAAATTAATAGAAAATGAAGATAATTCGGGATTTAATGGAATCGAAGATTCTTGTTCATCATTTGAGTATTGTACGGACTTTCGTGGATTATCAGCAGAATACGACTTCAGGTTTTTTATGATATGCCACACATAGCCAAACAAGAATGACTCTTTACATTCCTGTTCATATAATGTTCTTTCCATATTTAACTGCATAATAAACAAAAATATATTATAAAAGAATAACACATATTACCTAAGGAAAAAAAAATACACAAGTTTCTCACTATATCATCATCAGAAGCTCCACTTGGGTGTTGTCTTTCGATTTGATCCACACATCCTTTGAATTTTGCAAAAGTATTTTTTATTTTCTGCATATGACATTGAATTGATCATTGATTGCGATTTGGCATTATCGGACTTGGTTTGTTGTTGTTATACTCTTTGGTAACACGTTCTCAAAATTTGGATTTGCTTTGGCGGTTACAATTTTTGGATCTTTAGATATTTCTATCCAGCATCTGATGAGATGTTCGTCCTCATCATCGGTGTGATTAGAACTTCTATTCTTAGGCATTGTAGAAGGATGTAGTAGAAAAATTTTTATGTGTGTATGTATTTTTTTTAATTGAGATTGGGTTTTAGTTGTGAAAACATTATAATCTATCATCGTATTTATAGATGAATCTCATTGGAGGTTAAGTGGTTGAAAGTAGATGCATGTGACTGGTGGTTGCATGTGATTTTGAATAGAAAATGCATGTGACTAGTGGTTGGTTGCATGTGATTGGGAATGGAGGATGCATATTAACTGGTGGTTGGATGCACTTGTTTTTAAATGTTAGACAGAATGCATGTGATTAGGAATGGAGGATGCGTATTGATTGGTGGTTGGATGCATGTGTCTTTAAATGTTGGACAGAATGCATGTGATTGGAAATAGAGGATGCGTATTGATTGGTGGTTGGATGCATGTGTCCTTAAATGTGGGACATAATGTGAATTTGAATGGTTGTTGAATGTGATTTTGAATTTGGCTTTGACTTGTGGTTGCATGTGACTTTGAATGGAGGATGCATGTGACTTTTGAATGTGAAATAGAGTGGTGGATGCATGTGACATTTGTGGTTGATTGGTAGTTGATAGGTTGGGTTGTATAAAATGATGTGTATCATTGTTATTTGCTCACATCGATTCTTTATTAACCTTCTTACATCATTTCATTATCCAGCATAAAATTCAATCATTCTTGAAAAAAAAAATCAATCATGAATCCCAATCATACTTCCTCACAAGACTCATCTGAAGATGAATATGAACAAGTAATGGCAAGCTATGATGCAGAACAAATGTTGATAGCTCAACAAATTCTACAATAATAATCTTGCAATAGCATACTTGCTCAACCAATCTGGCGATAGCACCCATGGAGGCTCAGTTCGTGGTCGCAGAACAATCCATCGTAATCGAGAAGAGGCAGCCCAACATCTATTCAATGATTATTTTGCTGAAAATCCAAAATTTAATGAAATAATGATTTGTAGGCGTTTTAGAATGTCTAAATCCTTGTTTATTCGTATCGTTGATGCAGTAAAAAATTATGATAATTACTTTGTGCAGCGAACTAATGCAGCTAGAACACTTGGATTATCTACACTTCAAAAGGCTACTGCTGCATTTCCTATATTGGCATATGCATTACCTGCCAATGCGACTGATGAATACATTAATATTGGAGAGTCTACTGCAATGAATGTGTGAAGAGATTTTGTTATGCTATTATGGAGATATTCGGAGACCACTATTTAAGATCGCCTAATGCCAATGATATTGCTCGACTACTATACATTTTTCAGGAATGTTAGGTAGTTTAGATTGTGTATGCATTGGAAATGAAAAAATTATCCAACATGTTGGGCTGGACAATATTTTGGGCGTAGTGGGTCTCCAACTATTATTCTTGAAGCCATAGCTGATTATGATCTTTGGATATGGCATGCATAATTTGGAATGCCCAGGTCTAATAATGATATTAATGTGTTGGAGAGGTCCCCTCTCTTTGCTAATCTTGCAAGAGGGATTGCTCCTCCTACACATTATGTCATCCAAGGAAAAGAGTATAACATGGGGTATTGTTTAGCTAATAATATCTACCCCACTTTGCAAAAAAGAGGCATTTTTCAATGAAACAAGAAGTATGTAGGAAGGACGAAGAACGTGCTATTGGTGTTCTTCAAAGTCGATTCGCAATTGTGGCAAATTCAGCTCATTTTTTGAGTAAAGAAGATTTACATTATATAATGAGTGCATGCATTATTATGCATAACATGATAATTGAGGATGAATGAAATCTTGATAGCCCATTTGAATCTGCAATGAATGCACCAAATCCAAATATAGAGATTGTGGGTAACGAAAGCTTTGATTTCTAGATATTTCTCGCTCGGTATAGACAAATTAAAGACAAGGACGTGCACCACGCACTTCTTAATGCATTGATCGATCATTTGTGGGAGGAGTATTCTAATTTTGAAAACTAAAAATCGTTGATTTTTTCATTAGTATTTGTATTAAATTTTAGCGAGTCATGATTTTTATATGTGTTATTGTATCATTAATTCCAAGTTTGCTCTTTATTTTTTTATTATAAATAATTTATAAATTATAGAAATTTAATTTAAATACATTTGTTCTGCATATGGATTAATATAATTATTATATATAGGTTATTTGTTCTTCTATTTTTAAATTAATATAATAAATACATAAATTAGTAAATTTATTAAATTTTAAATTAATTTAATTTTAAATATATAATTTACTCCCTCCGGCCACTTAGAAGGTAATTATTTACTTTTTGCACGTGGATTAAGGAGTATTATTATTATATGTGTGGTGAGTAATTGTATTAGAGGGAAGTGATAGGCCATGTGGTGTACATTTTTACTAAATAGGGAATATGAATACCTTTGAAGTGGATGCCCAAAATGATAAAATGGATACATTGTAAGTGGCCGGATGGAGTATTAAATTAAAATATCATATAAATATTAATTTAAAATTAATATAAAATGGAATATTCTTGGAATATTCTGTATAGTGTAAAAATTTAGTACAAAGTGATTTAACTGTTGGAGTTGTATTGTAATTCTGCGCTAGAATAGAGTAATATGCTGAAAATGGCCTTAAGTTTGTGAAATTTGACATTTTCTTCATTTGACCGACTGGTGGGAATATACCATTCGGTTATACTTACGTGGTTTTCATTTTGCATTTTCTTTTTTAGTTATCATGAGACGTGACATTTGACGACTTAAATTTTAAAAATTTTCTAAATCTTTCACCTTTACATGAGGTTATGTGGAATTTCGATTCTTGGATACCTGCTATATGAGAAACCCAATCTACAGTACCATTTCACCCAATTGGCTTACAAATATAACCTCATTTACAAGCTCTATACAGGCAATAGACTTTGCATGGTGGTCTCCACTTATTCACTAATGTATGAGTTGATTCGCAATTAGAACACTCAATTCACTTACAAATATAACCTAATTTACAAGCTCTATCTAGGCAGTAGGCTTTGCATAATAGTCTCCACTCATTCATCAGTCTAAGAATTGGTTCGTAATTGGGACTATTTCACAATCGAGACCCATATTGCCCCTTACATCATCAAACATAACGAGTACGATATCTTCTTGTCAAAATATGGGCCCTATTAAAGGAGACATGTGGAAATTATCTGTTTGTGAGGTTCTCAGCAATAAAAAATTTCATGATTCATACGCATTGTAGATTGATGAAGTGAGGTAGATCTAAATATTCATGAGGGAAGAAGATTTAAATTGGCTAAATAATTATATTTTTATTTAAGTGACAGAATTGCGTTTGATGATGTCATTGCTGTGAGAGGGAACCACACATGACGCAACAGGGTTGTAGAGTGAAAAAAAAAAAAAATTGATTTCGTAGAGAAGAAGTTTTTTATTTTCCATTTTCTAATGATCATATGTGGCATGTTCAACTTCACACAGAGACTATCCAAGCGTAATAGATAATCAGACACCAATTCATAAATAAGGTTTGAAAGAAAATACACACTAATTCGAAGACTCAAATTTAACTTTTGCAACTGAATTTAAATGAGAAACAAGGCATTTAGGGAAAATGGAAATTGATTAAAAGTTTAATTAATTTTTGGTTCACATATTTGGTTGTTTAATGATCAAAGAATTACTCCATTTAATAGTGGGATTAATAAAGAATACGAGATTGCTTACTAATATCAAACATGGCCTTTTCGAATAGAAGAGCAATAAAAAATACTGTTTACAATGAAGAGTAATTTTTCATTTAGAAGTGTAGTAATTTATGTCTTTAAAAAGTAATTTTCCATGCACAACCTGATTCACATAAGTGTTTACCATCTTATAATTATATATTTAAAGATGTGATATTTGAAAAAAATTAAATCAAATTATATAAATTATAAATAATTAAATTAATTCAAATAAACAATAATTTGACATGTCAGCTTTTCTTTTAATTTAAGGGACAGCACTCAGAATGCCTTATTTGAACAGTGATACATCAATTTTGCCCTAATATTGTAAAACCATCTATTTGCACTGTTTTTATTCAATTCCCTGAACTACCCCACCCGCTTATATATGTCAGAATTTATTCCCTGATATTTTGGAAAAGTGGCATTGAAAAAATAGTTATCACTTTTTACTCTTAGTAGGCATTGAAATAGAGAAGTTTTTTTACCCATATATTTGAAATTTACAAATCAGATAAGAAATAGGGTTTCTCTCGCTTCCGCACTCTCTCTATCTCACTCTCATTGTCGGACACCACTCTCTCTCCCCCGCACTCTGTGATTGTACTTCCGGATGGATACACGGGCTCCCCCTCTCCTCACCGACGCACTCGTCCACAATCCGGCCATCATTGTTTGTCTTTCATCCTCTCATCCCCTTTCCACCGAGTTATAATATGGGAGACCAGGTATTTTAATTTTTGGGAAATCAAATTTTCGCATTATGTAATAGAGTGATTATGCTACATTTTTTATTTTATAAATATGCATTTGTAATTTTAAAGTTCTTGATATTTGTTTGAATAAATTTTAAGTCATTATCCGGTCTATGAAATTTGTGTCATATAGATATGTTACATGTTTTATGAAATTCATGTAGTGTTTCCGCTGAGAAAATAGAGGGATATTTACATTTCAGCTGAATTAATTGTTCAATTTTATGTGTCTGGCATTAAAATTGATTGAAATATGCATGTCCGCCTAACATATTTGCATGAAATATGCATGTCCGCCACTGATTGAAACCTGTTTAATCTTGTCCTCCGAAATTTTTTCTATGAATAGGCCTATCCATAGAAAATTTTACTATGAATTGGCATGTCTACCTAAAATTTTACTCTGAATCAACGTGTTCGTCGAAAATTATACTTTGAATTGGCGTGTCTGCCGATGAAATTTCTTTAATATGCATGTCCCCCGCTAAATTAAGACAATTTCATCTTGTCCACCGATGAAATAGCTCTTAATTTACTTTTCCGCCGATTATAAAGTCTTTAATTGTGTGTGTGGCGATGAAAATCCTTTAAATTTCCATGTCCGCTGAAAAATTAAACCTTAAATCACGTTTCTGCCATTAAATTTTATAAGTAATTGCATGTCAGCTCGAAATGAAGCTTAATAAAGCTTGTCCGTCGATTAACTTTGCCTAAAATTTCATGTCCTCCATTGAAATCGAGTCTAAATTGTATGAATGATCATGTCCGCCTATGTAGTTGATTTTAAATAGCCCCTCCATCAGTGCATATGTTTATATATATAATTGAGAAGTACTTTCGATAAATAAAACATATGTGACACAATCTAATTAATTTAAGTAAAAGCAAAAGTAGACTTGTAAAAATCAAAAGTGTTGATAATTCGTTGAAACCAATTTACTATATAATTTATACTTTAATGTAATTAGGACCTATTTCTCGAAATTTTTAATTTTTTGCTCTTAAAAGAATAATTGATTGATTCTAAATTTGCAATTATCCATAAAGGCAATCTATATAATCAAAATTCTATTTTAAAATTAAAATACATTTTCTATAAGAATATATAAAATACTTGATTGAGCATGTCCGCCAATGAATAAACGCTTCTTTTGCATGTCCACCGATTTTTTGGGTCTAATTGTTCGTGTCCGCTAATGAAAAAGCTCTAAAATTGCATGTCCGCCGTGTTTGAAGCTTTGAAAGGCTGTTCGCCGATAAAATTATTTGGTTATTGCATCCCGGTTGGTAAATTAAGGCTTAATTTGAGTGTCTGCCTGTAAAATTGTTGATTTTTGCATGTCGGCCACCTATTAAATCAATCTAAAATAGTGTTTGTGAAGATGAAATTGACAAACAATTGCATGTCCGCCGACTGTATACAGTTTGACACACTTGTCTGGCTATTAAATAGAGATTTAAATTGCATGTCCCAGTCTATTTAATTGTTTTTCAGTACACATTTTGGCAATGAATATGATCTATTTTGAGTTTTTCATGGCGAGTGAGTATTTTTGGTGCAATTAAACTATTGGCGAATTACTAAATTTATTCATTTTATAATTATAGAAAAAATGAATTATATCAACTTATAATCGGACCATATTATTAGCAACAACTTGTTTTGAAATGTCAAATAAATCATTTGTAAATAGTTTTAATCATGTATTATATCTAATTGAGTTGACATGCACTGTAGTGGAGCTGAAAACGGTATGGTCTTCAATTCTATAAAGTAGGAATTAAAGGGTACTGTCGGCCGATAAAAGTCCTGAACATGATACGTTCTTTGCTGAGGGAAAGCGGTGATCAAACAGTTGTGATGTTTCGTAGCTTGTTTTGATCATTTTTAGGACCTAGATTCAGATTATGGGACCCTCAGGCACTGCATCACTTGTTGTGTCAGGAGGTTCTGATTTCTGGTGGAGATAGGTACACCAGATATTTCAGAGTGTCCAATCAGGTTCTGTGCTTCACACCGATGGAGTTCATGCGTATTATGGGTTTAGGGTTTGAAGATAGTGGGGAGTTTGACCCCAATGATGAGGTTGAGCTAGAGGATGACAGTTTATTTGCTAGCTTTGGTCAGAAGAGGGTGTTAGTCGATGAATTAATGAAGAGATTCGCTAAAAAACATATAAGGGCCATATTGCCGTGAAAGCGGCCAAGATTCTACTGGTGTACTACTTTTTGCTAGGTTGGGATACGTCAAAATTTTATATAAAACCCTGGGTATTGTTCTTGGAGGAGGATGCTAAAAGGTGGAACTCCTTCCCTTGGGGTAAGTACACCTACCTTACCCTACTGCACTACATGGACTCTGTGAAAACCGACTTACAAGGTCTAGGTAAACAGAAGAGCTATAATTTTTATGGATGCTCATTCTCCCTAAATGTAAGTGACAATGATTTTATGAGAATCTTCTATATTCTTATATTATTTGCACATTAGAAGTTACATGTTAGATGTAATTTACTTTATTTTTTATCACATGTTTGGGCTAACGAGCGTATACCTTGTTTTGCAGAACACCTGACTATTGGAACCCCCACTCTTGATACTAGACCTCTGTGTCTTCAGTGGAAGTATAGAAATAATCGAAAACCTGACGCTACAAATTTTTTTCAGAGGTCGTAAGTGTTTTATATTGTGTGATTAAAGTAGTGAGCCAGCTTCAGAGTATGCATGTACCTAGTTTTTTGTCAGATTAATTTTTATCTTTAACTATTCATTATTCTATTTTCTGGGCCCGAGTGTTGTTGACTTACCAATCATCCTCCATGAGGAGTCCGACAAAAATATTTTAGGGGAATAGATAATGATATGAACTCTGGTTTTAGGATCCATTTTTACGGCTTTAGGGGATCTAAAACCAAAAGGGAAGGGAAAGAAAAAGGTTGTGAGCTCCAGTTCTGATTCAGAAGATGACGCTCGTCATCAGCATGATATCCCCATGTAAGTGAACATTTCGTCGGAGTATACTGGTAGGGAGAGAGAAGTTGGACAGATAAATATTGAGGTTAGTGGCGATACATCATTCGGGGGTATACTTAGAAATGCAGCGAAGATACTACGTGCTTTTCATGCTGCTGGAGGGGATGATGATGATGATGAGTATATGGAGGGATGTGATGAAAGTTCTTATATACCAGTAGTGGGTTCACCGCCGCGCTTGATGAGAGTGAAAATAAGCGTGTTTTAGTATCCAATTTAACACCTTTTTATGGGAATTATTATTATATATTAGCACAAATATAATATTCAATATATGTGAGAAAAATATGCGTTTGAGGTGTTTTATTATGTTTTAGGTGGAAAAAAGATCAAAAGTGCAAAGTAGGAGAAAATGTGTAACTTGTGCAAGAATGCTGAAAAATGCACATCCAACTTGTGTAATTTTTCTTTTTTTTTTTTATGAAGCTCAAAGCTGAAATTGTGATATATGGTTGGAAAACCATAGAAGAGAGGGTCGTTTTGGCATAAGAAACACCTCAATCGGAATCCAAACGAAAAAGTTATGATCAAAATGATGACGTCGCACAAGCTGTTCCTACTCAGCACGACTATGCCACTTTTCATGACTTGTTACACCTTCAAATACTGTAATTTTTGTGGGTTCTTTATTATAGATAGAAATTCAAGGAAAATAGGATTGCGTGAGCACAAGAATCACTCAAATCGGAGCTTGGATGTGGAAGTTATGCGCAAAACGGTGACACTGCATATGCAGTTCGACCAAGCCATTTTGGTTGAGCTACAGCAGTCAAGTCTAACTAGACCAGAAGATGAAATTTCAGTTTACAGACATGCAGTTCGACCGTAGTTCGACCAAGGCCTATCTAGTTCGATCAGAACCACTTTTTGTCGAACTAGGACGCGGATTTCCAGTTTCGACGGGTTTTACATCTCTAGTGCGTGTATTTTCGTATTTTCCAAGAAAAAGCCCATCCAAGGTCCATTAGGAGAGCTTACAAGTATAAAAGGGGATGTAGATCACACCAAGGGCGAACAACAACACAATCATCCTACACCTCACAAGGGGAAATCACCCCCAACTATCATCCACATCCATTCCTCCATCCATCCATCACTTTGAAGATTTGTTTGTGGAATCAAGAGGAGAACCAAGAGGAGGATTCAAGATGGAGAAGGACGCCGCATCTAGGGTTTTATTCATTTTCTAATTTATCTTGTATTTTCCAGACATATGGGTAAGATCTATCCAACCCACATGATTGTTCTTCGCAACATCATGGGCTAGAACCGTTTTAGTAGATCTAGGGTTTTAGAGGTTGCATGAATTAATTAAACTCTCTTGTGTATCCTCCGTACAACACTACTTGTGGATTTATTTTATATATGATTATGCATTTTTAATCCATATTCACGGTCGTTTTATGCATCTTCAACTTTTATATAGAGTCTGAATATATATTTTGGTTGTTGATTGAGCGCGTTCATTGCTAAACAGGATTCCATGTTTTGATTCTAAGTGAGGGAACTCTGAAGCTTCATTAGAACTATCATATATGAATGTTTATTAATTGAATTGAATTCGGGCTAGTAAGCAGGATAAAGAGGATAATTCTATAATACTTATAAATGGAGATCATATCGAGTTAGATTCCAGACGTGGAAAATAATTGATACTGATAGTACCTAGAAAGGGGGGTGAAATTATATCTCTTGCTCCAAGGTTATTCACACGTGTTACACGCATATTTACTTGTGTCTATAGGTTTGATTTGCATAGTTTAGTGATGCGTCCATAGTCCACAAGGCAGAGTCGGCCTGCACTTGAGAAGGAAGTTAAGTAGTAAAATTGGATTACCTTAGAGCTACCTATTCTCAATTCTTGAGACACTTTCATATTTTTCTAGTGTTTTAATTTATTTTATTTGCTATTTTAGTTAATTGTTTAGTAATTGATAATTAAATCCCAACTTTTATTATCTTTCGTCTTAATTAATTTAGTAAATAATTAAATTGATAATATGTCGTCCTTTGTGTTCGATATTTAACTTGGTAGCTTGCTTAAAACACTATATCCTTAATACTTGGGGATTAATTTCACGTGCAAAGAAAACACTTATCAAGTTTTTGGTGTAGTTGCCGGGGATGACTGTTATTATTGATTTTATTATTTCTAGTTGATTAAGACTTTTATTTGTGATTATTTATTTCTATCTAAACTTATATTTTTCTGAGGTACTTGTGCACTAGGAAAAGGAAAGGAAGGAAAGGAAAGAATAATACATTGAGCTAAACATGGCCGGACAAAGGCAGAATCCAGATAATGTTGTCATACGTGAAATTTTCACGAATTATGGGATTGGCAACATGGGTTTGATAGGAGCAAAGGGGGAAGATGATGATTTTGAGATACATCTCACTCTTATCAACATGGTAGAAAAATCCCTTTTCTGGGATTTCCTTTGAAGATCCATATCAGCATCTCAAAAGATTTCTTGGTTATGCGATCACTCAAAAGTGTGCTGGAGCTAATGATAATGCTAGGCGGATAGCTCTATTCAAGTTCTCTTTAATTGATAGAGCAGAAGAATGGTATGAGAGTCTTGATGCCACAGATTGTAATATATGGGACCAACTGCAGCAGAAGTTCTTAGAGAGATACATGCCACCCTCTAAGGTGCTTAGAGTGAAGCATGAGATCACCCAATTTGTTATGAATCAGGATGAGAAATTTCATGAGGCGTGAGATAGGTTTAAAGATATTCTCAGGAGGTGTCCACAACATGGAATGTCCAAGGTTCAGTACATAAGCATCTTCTACTATGGATTGGATTGTGAGTCGCATGTTCTTATTGATGCATCATCAGGAGGAGCGATGTTATATAAGAAAAAACTTGAAGCAGAAAAGTTATTTGAAAATATCTCTATGAATTCATGTGACTGACCTACAAAAGAGTAAGAGTATCTTATGTACTAGGTCAAGTGGCTCAAGTCGAACATCAAGTGGTGAAGCCAAATAGGGATGATGAGATCGTCTCTAGTATAGCTAATATCAACAAGCTACTAGAGTCCAAGCAGAAGCAGATTACAGAGTTGGCATAAATGGGGCCTAGTATGAAGCAGCACGAAGTGAAGAGTGTTGAAGATACCTTCAATCGATACATGGCTAAGAATGATGCAAAGGTTGATCGTCTTGAGGCTACTATGAACTCTAATCATGCAGATTTATCTAAGCAGTTGAAGGACCTTGCTTTGATGATGGCGCAAATGGCTGAGAACATTAATCAATTGACACAGATATTGGAGGAAGGAATGTTCCCTATCAAGGTATAACAAACCCAAAAGAGTGCAAAGCCATTACATTGAGGTCTAGGGCACAGTACGATGGTTCGATGAAGCAGGTGGGTAAAAACAAAGAGACAACGAGCCAGTTTGACCGTAGTTCAACCAAACATCTTGGTCGAACATGGGGAATAATAGAGAAACGATACTCTATTTTCTGGCTCGCAGTTCGACCAAAGCTCTGCAGTTCAATCAGACCTCTCTGGTCGAACTACGGTCAAACCAGAACCTATTGAGCCAAAAAATCGAGTTCAGTTTATAGAGCCTCAGCTCGACCAAAACTTTGCAAGTCGACCAGACCTTTCTGGTCGAACTACAATTGAGCTAGTAATTTTTGAACTGAACAAACTGATCCTGTTTTCAGGCAACCAGTTCGACCAAACTCATCTAGCTCGACCAGACCCTTCTGGTCGAGCTACGGTCGAGCTGCATCAATTGAGCCCCGCTTCCATACCGAATGCTACACCTATTATTCAGAACACTCTAGTACCATTACAAGAGCAGAATCGTGAGCAAATAGTGGAGAAGAAGTGGAAAAGAGCAAAGAGGTTGAGTGCCGAAAAGCTTAGACCGCAGATGGATAATGAAGATGTGGTTTTCTCTCTTGATAAAGCAATGATAATGTCCATGGAGTCTCAATCAAGCAAGAGCATAGATATGGTTTCTAACTTGTTTAATCTTGATTTTAATAGGACAGATGACTCTGATTTTAAGTGAAAAATTGACAAGGAAGAATCTAGACAGCCATGGGATGAAGGAAATTCCAAGGATCATATTTTTGTAACCAAGAAAGGTGAGGTGCTGAGTGTAGACAAGAAGAGGGAAAGCCCTCTGATCCAGTAGTTTAAAAAGCGGTATTCCGTCGTGACTCTCCGACATTAAACATGAGCACCTATTGGAGGCTTTCCCTTCCATTTTATTTCTTTATTATTTTTTTGTGTGAGTGAGGATTTATCATATTTGAGGTGCTCACACTTTGACATTTACATCTCTTTTCAAACTTAGTTTCGACTAACGTTTTTACTAAGTTTGGGGGAATGTGATGTACTTACCTCGTCTTATCAGCACTAAGGGTCTTATGAGCACTAAGGTATAATTTTTCTTTCGTTGGTTGTTTAATTGTTAGGGAGTTTTTTTTGCGGCATAATAATATTTTAACCAGTATTGATATGTCGATTTTTTGCAACTTACCTAATGTTTAGTGTGTTGTGTTGGTGTGTCTAGTGTGTGGAGTCAATTAGATAGTCAATTGAGTCTTTCTTATAGTTCTCTTATTTTATTATTATTGATGAATCTGTGATGATGAGGTGTGCTTGAGCTTTGATGATAGAAAAGGTAAAAGAGTGGCAAGATGAGTTCTACACTGAGGCTTTGACCTGATTGAGTTGAACAACTCGAGGAGCTTGTGCATACGTTGAAAAATAATCAGGCGCCCTCATTTCCTTATTCTAATTTTTATGTGTGCTTTTAATTAGTAGGAGTGGAAGGATTGAGATCTAATTGGTTTTGGTGATACACATGAGCTTATATTTTTAAATTGTGCTTGAAATTCATATGCTCTTAAAATTGATGAAGGAAGTATACTTCAGTTATATTGTGGTATGAAATTCTATGTATAATTATGGGATATTACTTATCATGAAAAGTACTCTGTTACTTGTTAAAATCCCATGTGAGATTTTGAGCCTTATTTAAGAAACACCTCGATCGGATTTCAAACGAGAAAATTATGATGAAAATGGTGATGTCGTGCAAGTTGTTCCTACTCAGCACAGTTATGTCACTTTTCATGGATTGTTACACCTTCAAATATTGGAGTTTTTGTAAGTTCTTTATATAGATAGAAAGCCAAGGAAGAGAGAATCACTTGAGCACAAGAATAACTCAAATTAGAGTTTGGATGTGGAAGTTATGCGCGAAATGGTGACACTGTGCATGCAGTTCGACTGTAGCTCAACCAAGCCATTTTGGTCGAGCTACAGCAGTCAAGTCTAACTGGACAGAAGGAGAAATTTCAGTTTACAGACATGCAGTTGGACCGTAGTTTGACCAAGGCCTATCTAGCTCGACCAGAACCACTTTGGTCGAACTAGGTCGCGAATTTTCAGATCTGAGCAGTTTTACACCCCCAGTGTGTGTATCTACATTTTTTCGTCTAAAAAAGCCCATATGATGAGTGATATTTTCACTTAGATTTTAGTATCTTTTTATATGTAATTTCATATTATTTTATCCATATTTTATGTGTACTTTGGTTGTGTTATGTGTTTTTATGAAAATGTGTGTGAATGAGCATAAGGGAGATGTAGGAAAAAATGAATCTCAATTCGGAGTTGAAACGAGGGAGAACGAGCCAAAATTGTGAAAGAGTAAACAGGGCAGCAAGAACACGGCCGGCCGTGTGCAGGAACACGAGTCGTGTCGCGTACACGACCCGAGTTCTGCACACGGGCCTGTAAGCGAAGCCTTGCGCTGTCGCCTGAAACACCAACTCGGCCACCCCTGTGGCCGAGTGCAGAACACGGGCCGTGTGCAGAAACATGGGCTACCGAACACGGCCCTGTCCAGAATGGCCGTGTACGAGCATCAGAAGACACAACACGGCCACCCCTGTAGCCGAGTGCTGCGCATGGGCCGTGCGCTTTTTGAAGCCCGCATTGGCCGTGTGCTCTAAACACGACTCGGGCCTTGTTACAGCACACGAGCCGTGTCGGTGCTAAAATTGTTAAAATTTCTAGATTCCTTCTAGAAGTCCCACAAGGATGTAAATACCACTCCATTCAACATTTTGAAGAGCTAGATCCAAAATTCACAGCTGCCCACACACCTCACACACAATTTCCTCCATTTCACACCATCATCTTCATCCATTCTTCATCCTTTGAATCTACCATCATCCTACCATTAATTTCCATATCCAAGTGAAAGAAAAGGATCATGGAAGAGAGAAAAGTGCAAAGAAGGAGAGGAGATCACCATTGAAGTGACATCAAGGGAGTTTCCATTCAATCTTTGTATTAAACCTTATAGTCTTATCATGATTTATTAGGATTTAATTGTCTATGTTAATTTCTTTATGAAGTGATAGAGTAATCTCCCTTGTGAGATTAGCAACATGAGAGTTGTTGGATAATTTTGGGATTTATGTATTTAAATTCATATGTTGATTGAGTTAATTGATTTTCTATCATTGATGTTTTAGATCTTGAAGTTTATGATGATTTGTGTGGTTTGTTATTTTAAACATGTGATTAGATTGAGAAGTCAATTACATATTTAGGATAATTAATTGAATCATTTCATCAAACACTTCATATGCATTATAAATTGTAAAGAGATTGAGAAGTCCTTTATTATTTAGAACTCTTTGATAGGACATCCGATTGGTTTGATCGAGAGGTTGATTAATCGTGCGAAGGACTCTCATTTCAAGCTTAGTACCTAGTTGGAATTGTTTGAGTGAGAACCAATCCATTGAGTTTTATTCTATATCCTATTCATCTTGGGAATGAGTTTAGGTGAACCTAGTGTTGACCCTTAGTCATATACCCATGATCATATGAATTTGATGCATTTATCCTAGGATTTCCACTTCTTAATTGTTGTTAATCTCACTTTTACTCAACTTAGAAAACCACTCATTTCATCCATCTATCTTGTTTGATAATCATTGCTTGCTTGCTTTGATTATTTTCTTGTTTGAACAACCAAACCTATTGATGATTCATCTCTATAAAATTACAAGAAACGTGAGATCGCTTAAGCACTAGTACCTACCTCCCTGTGGTTCGATAAATTATTTTAATTGGTCATCACTATATAAAATGGCTAATCACCATCCAAGGTTCATTAGGAGAGCTTATAAGTATAAAAGGGGATGCAGATCACACCAAGGAAGGACTACAACACAATTATTCTACATCCCACAAGGGGGGATCACCCTCCAACCATCATCTATATCCTTTCCTCCATCCATCGCGCTCATCTCATGCTGGTTAAGAGTCATCCCCCGTACATGCATGACACCCCTGTCCACCAACCTCCTGTTAAGGAGCCGCACTTTACTCACCATTCTTCTCATTATGTTATAGTTCCACACCCGCTGTCGGCATCTTCAAAGAGTTCATATCCTCCTAGTTTTGGACAACCGCATACTTCTTTCGCTAGATTTCCAGGTCCACCGCACTCTCCTCCTTGTGGTGGATATCAAGGACCATTTCAGGTTCTTTATGGTGGATTTCAAGGACCACATCACTCTCCTCCTTATGGTGAATATGAAGGACCACATCAAACTCCTTATAGTGGATTTCAAGGACCACAATATCCTTATTATGGTGGATTTGAAGGATCGTTCCATAGTCAAGGAGGTTTAGGGTATCACGGACCATAGTATAGCCCTCGCGCTCTTCAGGATGATTACCAGCATTAACCCCAACCAGATCAGCAGTGGGATCAGTCCGTGCCTCAACACCAGAGGACAGACAGTGGGGGTTTGTCTCAGGAACAGTATGATAGGATTATGAGGAGAATGGATGATCATGATCAAAAAAAATTTGACCATGATACCTATCTCACTCAACTGCTTGATCAAGACAAAAGATGAGATAAGAGGTTTGATTCATAGGATGCACAGTTTGCTGAGTTTCGTAGATACTAAGAGGAGCATGCCGGTGATATTAGAAAAGCTGCTAATTGGGTAGTTGGAGCATATGCCCAGTTACAGCCCAGGTACGAGAAGCTAATAACTACTGCAGTGTATCGAATGTGGAAGGAGGGATTCAAGGGACACCGCCAGAGCCTACAAAGTTTCCAGCACTTACTATTCCACCTTCTTGGAATGAACAACAGAGTGCTCCAACTACACAACAAACAACAGTTTTTTCAACATTGGGGGGTCTTTTTGCTGGAGAGGTGGAGATAACACCCGCTCGCTTAACAAGATTGCGGATGCCCGATACAGCAGCCCGTGTAGATACAGATGTCAGTATGGTGTCTGCTGATCAGTACATTGAACGTCGTCAGCCACGTGCAAAGAAAAAAATGATGGCAGTCCAATTCCCATACACAACAATGGAGGACCAAAAGATCAAAAAGGCGTGGGATAAGTTCATGAATTCTTGTGCGCAGTAATAAATGTCCTTAATAATTAATCATTCGTCATTATTATTAACATAGTACAGACATATCTAAAAATTGTTACATCCATGTATAGGATCTACGTTGGTTTACATTCCTGTGTAGGCAATGAATTCTTCGTGAAAATGATGATGCCAAAAGTTTGGATGGAGAATGAGGTATGTTCTCTAAATAAAATTCATCATCTAGTATACTTATATATATTGATCCTTGAAATGATTTCTTTTCAGCATATTGATGCGTGTTTGAATATACTGGCAGAAGCACCTGAGTTCGTCAGTGTTCATCTAGATAATCGAATGCAATATGCATTCTACCATGTCAGTTTTTGGTAAGTTTTTACATGCATTACGGTTTAGGGGTTTATGTAGCGACACACGCGATGTGTATGCCTATTACACATTTTTAAATAAAAATGTATTCCTTATCAAGCAACGCTAAAAGTAATATGGGATAAGCATGTTATAGCACATGGAGTTGACCCAACCGAATATGCCCAGTTGCATGTAGATATGCTATATGTTTTGGATAAGTGGTGGAATGGAAGTATGTTCAGGTGGAAACCTCCCAAATGGACCAATGGGCATAAGGACTGACATATAGTTGAACGAGTGAGTATGTCATGATTTTATAATTGTTTGTGAAGCTCGCTATTTTATTGTATTTAACCTCCTTCTGGTTGTATGTTTGATTTTCTTGTACAACTGGTGTTCGTATTGTAGGCACATTCATACCATTTCATTGTATGTGTATATGTAAGATCTTTGAATTCGCTGTATTTGATTCTCTCTTTCACATGTGGCAAGATACTCCATCTATTGAAGACAGTAGAAAGGTGTGCACAATGCACTTGCGAAGGTTTCTCCCCATCATGCTTCGACAAAGTGGTGCCATAAAAGACACTCCAGATCAGAAGATCAAAACACACTTAAGTGGGCTAGACCCCACTCCTACATATGCTACCGTCAGGATGACGGTTGGTGTTGTGGTCAGGCCAGCGTAAGAGAGATACAATACCTGCTCACAGGCGACTATACATGGAAAAGGATCCACACCTGATGGATTACCACCAAAAATGTGCTCGGGACATCTTCGCGTACAATATTTTTGTGAAGAAAGGTGTGAATAATGATTTTGTGTTATTTTATTATTATCTGGGATACATCTAAACCTGTTTGGTTTACTTCTGTGTCATACTCTATTAATTATGCAATAGAACAATATAAGTTAATAATATAAATCTATTACTACGATTGGTATTATATGAAAGTAATGTATTAAAACATTCTGACAAGGGAAGTAGGGGAAAGTGTAATTGTTCTAATCAATGTTAAACATGATAAGGAACCCCAAATCCAGGCCGTCTTTCTTTCAAGTGTGTCCCCTAATCAGTTGATGGACATGTCCTCCTTGTGTGACCTGGGACACGACATCGAGTGCATCTCCATTCCGTCGGTACTGGAGGAACAAGGTATTGGGAACGAGTGTCTGTACCACTAGACAATGGGACATAGGCTCGACAGTGTACTCTGTTGTGTCCAGGCTCCCTACATCTACAGGAACACTGACGTCCCACAGCACTTCTGGAAGACTTGACAGCAGAACGCATCTGGCTTATACGAGGTCTGCCTGCCTGTCGATGTGGTGGTGGCTCAATCACACGAATAATACTGACATGCTCTAGCGTTGACCAATCAGAAGGATTGGGTACAGGCATAACAACATCTTCCCGTCATGAGTGTATGGTCGTTCGATGGTACCATGGTGCAACAAATGAACTAGTGGCAAATTTGCAGTGGCTGTTGCACGTAAACATGGACAATTGTATTATACACTACATAATTATCATACTAAGGTAATGACCGATTATGAAAGCTTATATAATAATCATAATAGGGCAATTATATTTTCAACATACTCTATCACCTTTAACGTGTGAATGCAGGGGTATTGATAGTACTGGAAGCGGCCACAAGAACAAGTACAAGCACTTAATTAACAATGAAGTTATTTGTGGTGGAAGCAACCTGGAATGCTGTCGCTGTAAGATTTTCCACTTTAAGTTTCCACACTTCACGATTCAACTCTGCCAGCTCTTCGTGCACTCGTAAGAGGATAAATATTGATAAAAAAAAATTACACGTATGCTTTGAATTAATAAAGAAATGACTCTTCTTCAGTATATACTACTCCCTTTAGCTTTTTATCGTTATTATAGATACGGGGCTTAAGAAAAGTTTTTTTTACTAACTTTATTGACTTTTAGAAGTATTGTGGTATTAAAGGGGTGTTTAGTTGAAGGGTATGAGAATGAAGGAATTGGAATGATATTAATGAAGTTGTTTGGTATTGTGAATGAAGGAATTGGAATGAAATTAATGAAGTTGTTTGTTATTGTGGAATAGATACGAAAATAGTGACTTGATTCCCAAAGTTGTGGGAATCAACCAAAGTAGCCAAAGTTGGGATGAATGAAAGTCATTCCTTTCTACTATCAATGTAAAACCTATTTCTATACCCAAATTTAACCACACACACCCCTTAGCATTAAATAAATGATAAAGTAAGTTATGTAAGTTAAGTGAGAGTGATATTTTTTAAAATATGATGTAGTAAGAAGATATTTATTTTGAAATTTTTACTATTTTTAAAGTGTCCAGAGTATAATAGGATAAAAAATGAGGAAAGAATGAAAAACTTATTAGGTCGAAGAGAGTATTAAGGAGGTTACAAAAATTTATAAATTTTAGTAATTTAATTTAATTTCATAAAATAAAAGAGGACGGCTATTTGCACCTCCGGGTCTACTAAATTAACCTCATTAATTTATAGATTTAAGATAAGTTTATGTAAAAAGACGTAAATACCCTTTTATAAATATACAATAAGTTATAACTAAATGCACCCCATTTAAATTTTTTTAAATGCACCCCGTCATCGTGATTTGATCTTCAAGAATTTGCATTCATCTCCCCTGCCAAAACAAAACACCACAATCTCGTTAATAATTCTGGGAATATGCAATCATTATTTCATCAATCATATATTCATTCCAACAACACAATCTCTCCTCCTCCAATAGTCAAGAAATTGGCTTTCCATTCCCATATTCTTGAATGGATCAGAAATTAGAGCAGAATATTTACCTTGGTTGCGAAGAAAAAGTCAAAATTTGTCCTCAAATCAAAAGGGCAATACAGTTGAAAAACAATATAGATGATCATTGATGAGAGTGCAAATAAGCGTGTTTTAGTGCCTAATTTAACACCTTTTTGATAGGAACTATTTTAATAAATTAGCACAAGTATCTTATATTCAATATATTTGAGAAAATGTGCATTTGAGGTGTTTTATTGTGTTTTAGGTGGAAAAATGATCAAAAGTGCAAAGTTAGAGAAATTCTAAAAAATGCATGTTCAACTTCCATAATTTTTCTGTACTCATGTGGAGCTTATTACTGATAGTGTGATATATGGTTGGAAAGTTACGGAAAATATGATCGTTTTGGTATAAGAATCACTCAAATCAAAGTTTGGACGAGAAAGTTATGCCCAAAATCGTGATGTCGCGCAGCTGCGGGAGAGAATTTCCGAGAATTTTCAAAAAATTCTAAAAATTAGCCCATATTTCCTATTTTTTGGAGCACAATTAATCTCATTATCACATAATCCTCCATGATTCACTCATATCTTTTATTTTTTTTATCACATTCCCTTCTCACACCTATATATATTTTACATCATTATTCATATGAAGAGAGCCACAACATCCATCCTACACCACCCCACAATGGGGGGATTACCCCCCATACCATCACATCCATTCCTTCCTCAATCCATCCATTACTGTGAAAATTTATCTGTGGAATCAATAGAAGAAGCAAGAGGAGGATTCAAGACGGAGAAGAGCGCGACGACTCCTGCATCTAGGATTTTATTCGTTTCCTAATTTATCTTGTATTTTCCAGACATATGAGTAAGATCTATCCAACTCCCATGAGTGTTCTTCGCAACATTATGGGCTAGAACTATTTTGGTAGATCTAGGATTTTGAAGGTTTTTATAAATTAATTGAACTTTTATGTGTATACTCCGTACAAAAATACTTGTGGAATTATTTCATATATGATTATGCGTTTTTAATTCATATTCACAGTCGTTTTGTGCATCTTCAACTGTTATATAGAGTATGAATATATATTTTGGTTGTTGATTGAGCGCGTTCATTGCTGAATAGGATTCCATGTTATGATTCTAAGTGAGGGACTCCAAAACTTCATTAGAACTGTCATATATGAATGTTTATTAATTGAATTGAATTCAAATTAATAAGCATGATAAAGAGGTTAATTTTATAGTACCTATAAAGGGAGATAATATCGGGTTAGAGTACCAATTTTAGGGGGAAATAATTGATATTGATAGTACCTAGAAAGGGGGGTGAAATTATATCTCTTGCTCCAATGTTATTCACACGTGTTACATGCATATTTACTTATGTCTATAGAGTATATTTGCATGGCTTAGTGATGCATCCATATTCCACAAGGTAGAGTCGGACATTGATACACGAAAGGAAAATTAGTGAATGAAACCGGATTACCCTCGGGCTACCTATTTTCAATTTTTGAGTCATATTCATATTCTTCTAGTGTTTATTTTATTTTAATTGTTATTTAATTTTTAGTAATTTAGTTAATTAGTTAATAATTCTCAAATCTTATTGACATCTTGTCTTAATTAATTTAGTTAATAATTAAATTGATAATACGCTGTCTTTTGGGTTCGATATTTAACTTGGACACTTACTTAAACTGCAATTGATATCCTTAATACTTAAAAATTAATTTTGCATGCAAATAAAATGCTCATCAATCATCAACCAAAAAAGATTGAAAAAAACTGTACTTTGTATGAAAAAGAAGAAAGAGAATCAGAGTTCAAAATTTGTTTTTATTTCTTCAAAACTCATGGTGGCCATTGGTGTTGTCGTGGAATTGATGTAAGCTTTGATCTTTAATCCATTGCATATGTCACACGTGTCATCGGAAGGACGTGAACTTCAGTAGAAATTGTGTCTCCATAGAAATCAAAACTCAACAGAATCATGGCAGCGCCACCACTATTCTTAACTGCTTGTCCCTTCTCTACTCTGGTCACAAATCCATCTAATTCGCAAACAACAATCTTCCATCAAATGTCAATTTGGTTCAAGGATGTCTTCACCAGCACCGTTTCATTTTTTTTTCTTTTGAATTTTGTGATTAATTAGGTTTTAGTAATTTTGGTATAGTTAATTAAAAGGTAAAGTTGTCTTAAATGGGGTGTATTTAGTAATTTATATATATAACTTTTAATTTTAATGGGGTTTATCTAGAACTCGGGGTTCGTTTAAAAGATTCGGAGGGTGCAAATAGTAGCCCCCAAAATAAAAATAATAAAATAGTACTCCGTTCCAAATTCAACTTCACATTTACTGTAGATATAGAGTTTAAGAAAAATTATTTTTTAACTTACATTTGGGGGTATTATGGTATTTTTCGGTAATAAATATTACCTTCGGCAACTTACAAGGTATCTATTTCACTATTCCTAGCGTCCGCTTCAAAGGTATCAATTTCCTCTATTTAGTAAAGAAAGTACACAATATGACCCACCAATTCTCTCTAATACAACTACCAACTTTACCTATAATAATAATACTCATTAATCCAAGTGCAAAAAGCAAATAAAGACCTTAGAATTGTCTACGTGCAAATAGCAAACAGTTACCTTGTAAGTGCCCGGAGGGAGTAATGATAAAGTAAGTTATGTTTGTTAAAAATGTGATGACAAATTTGAAATTAAAGTATATATTAGAGGGATATTAATTAGTAGTTTTTTTTCTTTTATAGAAGTGTGAAGTTGAATTTGGAACGGATTAAAACGGAAAGTGTGAAGTTGAAATTTAGACGGAGGGAGTAATATTCAAGATTACTATTACTCCCTTCGTACATGCACGTATTTGGTGTCACGAAATAGAAGAAAAATAACTTTTTGTTGTTATGATAATAAAAAGAAAGGGTATTTTGGGTAATTGAAGAGAATAAAGTGTAGAATGTAATTGAAGGTGATATTTTTGTAATATTATAATAATATAATGCTATTGATATTGTGTATTTTAGGATGTGCAAATATTTTTGGGAAATACCAAAATAAAAAGTATGCAATTATTCTTTGTACGGATTGAGTATTATAAATAAGGGTGAGTCTTATACTAGACCGTCTCACGAATCTCATTTCGTGGGACGGATCTATCTAACCCAATTTTTGAAACGCGAACCAACTGGAGACTCACGCTATTAATCAACTCTCTCACAAACCTGTGACTTCCTACTTACATGTGTTCTATTTACTTGATAAATAAATAAATTATTTATTTTTTAATCATTTTACCTTTTTATTTTTTATTTTTATCATTATTTAATGTATAGTTTATTTATTAAAATAATTCTATAATTAGGAAAATCAATTATAAGTTTAATTTAGTTATTTTTCAATAAATATAATTTGAGAATAGAAATTAAGAGAAACACACCTAACATATTTTTAATAATATTTTAAAAAATGAATTGCTTTATTAATTAATCTTTAATTATTAAAAGTAACATGTATTTTTATTTATTATATAATGTAAAAAAAATGTTTTCATTTTTTCATAATTATTATATATCACTTTTTATTAAAAATACAATTACTTTTTATTAGTCTTACAAATTGTTCGATTATAAGGTTATCACTTTTCATTGATTATGTATCACTTTTTATTAAAAATGCTATTACTATTTGTCTTATGAAGTGTTCATAAAATTGTTCGATTATATGGTTATCACTTTTTATTCGTCGAACAAATTATTTATAAAATTATTCAATTATATAATTATTAATTTTCATTAATCACCTATCATTTTTCATTAATGATGTTATCATTTTTTATCCGTCTCACGTAAATTGAGTATCACTTTTCATTAATATAATATTATCACTTTTCATCGATTGAGTATTACTTTTTATTATGTTATTACTTTTTATTAAATTTAAAAAGAAAAAAGAATTATATTATTAAATTAAAAATAAAAATCACTTTATAACTCTTTATCTCGAACTCGAGACAGTTGGAGTGGTAAGAGATTACATGTGCCAATACGCCAACTTTTGGTATCAGCTCATATTCGGAAATTAATATTTAGACTACTTAAATAATTACGACAATATGGATCTGTCTCATATATTGAGATCCATTTGTTCCTTTTTCTTATTCAAATGATGCTTTCTTTGATAAAAGAGGTTTGAAACAATGTTACATAACATAAGAGATGCTATATCCATTTTGACAATTCTCTATTTTTTTTCTTTTTTTTTATCCGACAATTTCTTGTTCATTTTTATGTTTTGAATCCATTATCAAATCTGTTTTTTTAGATGGTGTCAAATAATTTTTTTTTTTTTTTGCCTAATCCACCGTAGCTCAAAAATTAAATTATAAACAAATATACATATACCTATACCTATACCTATACCTATATACGTATACAAAATTTGGCCCGTTCAGAAATTCAAATTTCAAAAGGAGGGCTTCCAAAGGTGCAACGAAATAACTGCTTCTCCGACTTACTTTTCTTTACTCTCCCACTCTCTCCACACAGACTATAATCACTGATTCATTTCGGAGAAAAGCATGTAATCCCAACTTTCCTTTGAAACCGAAGCATTGTAATAAGTACCTTTTTGCGATTTCTTTTTGCATTTGATCTTCAAAATCTGTTCCTTTATTTATGGATTATTTTGAATGGAACGACCCGATACTTATAACGGATGTATCTTCCCTCAAACTACAGCATCAAACTCAAATCCCTTGTAAGCCTTCGATCCCATTTTTGTTTTCACAAATGTGTAATAATATATGTTCTACTTATGCTGTTCTGTAAATTTGCAGGCGAACTGCCGATTTTGTGTGGATTGGAAAATTCAAGAATGGAAAGCCCAGATTATTCTTGTTCGGCCAAGATTGATGGTAATTCGTTGATTCATAAGGAATTTCGACATTATATATAAATAGGGACTATGATCTTGAAAACAGAAGGGTTTTTTTTTTTAATTAGTTTTGGTTTGAATTTGAAGAAACTCTGATCTTGAATGAAGAGAATCTTCTGATCTGTTTATGCTCTTATTATATTAGGTCGATTGGAATTGGGGTTTTCATTGACATCACCTGATTTAGTATGTATGGGTTCACCTGATTTAAGTAATCATAGATTTGAGGAGTCACCTGAATTCACTCTGGGTGAAAGAGTTGACGTCTCTCTTGAAAATGGAATAGAAGGGTCTGAAATTGAGGCACCGGCTGAGAAGATAGAAGACTTATCTACTGAATCATCTTTTGAGCTAATTGCATTGCCATTAGTAGAAGAGAATGTTGAAAAACTTTCCACTGCTGCAATTGGCATTAATGTGGGATCCTCAAAGAGTGTGGAGTCTAAAGGTGGGATGCACTTTGTAGAGGATAGTAGTTTCGATGGAGGCGATATTGTGAGGACTGAAGATCCCATAATATTGGACACAGAAGGCCTTAGTCTTTATCAGAGTGCAAGATTTGGAAATTTCTCATATCATTTTGAGAATTTAGAGTGTGGAACTTACACTGTTGATCTTCACTTTGCCGAGATTGTGTTCACTGATGGTCCTCCGGGAATGAGAACCTTCGATGTTTTCTTACAAAGGGAAAAGGTAAAGGTAATTAGTTGAGTGGTCAATCCAAAGTTCCATGGTTGGGACATACTTTGATGTGGAAAAGGATATGAATATATTTGCTTAATTGATTTCAAAATTTGCAGGTGGTATCTGGTTTGGATATTTATGGGCGGGTTGGCTCACATGTGCCCTTGGTGATTTCTGATCTTAAAACTTGCATCAATGGGGATGAAGGCTTGTCCATCAGATTTGAAGGAGTAAATGGAATCCCAATAGTTAGTGGAATTTTAATTAGGAAAGATACTTCCGAATGTAAGTTCGGATGAAGTTTCAAAATTCAACTATTCACCATTTCTCATTGATGATGTGTATACATCTTCTCATTGATAGGTTTTAGAGAAGTTCAATCATCCAAAGAAGTGGGATCGACGAACTTGCCTCCTTGCGAGTCACTGAATGTATAATATACTGCAATATATATGTATATATATATATATATATATATATATATATATATTTTTTTTTTTTTTTTTTTTTTTTTTTTTTCAATTTTTATCGTATGCATCAATAGACTTAAATGACTAACTACATGTACTTGGTAGTAGGATGAGTGTTCAACTGATGGAGAATTTCACAAGCTTCAAATGGAAAATGCATTACAAAAGAAGGAACTCTTAGACACGAAGATGATTTTGGATGAACTTAAGAAGGAATACGAGCTCAAGAATAGAGAGTGCAAAGAAGCTTGGAAATCTTTGAACGAAATTCAAAGTGAGCTAATGCGGAAATCAATGCACGTTGGATCATTAGGTGAGGAAGTAGCCTTATTGATCGCCATGTCTGCATATTATAGCTAGTATTATTGCAATGGATACATTTTTCTGCAATTATTTTTCTATTCTTATTATTATTATTTGTTAGCTTTTGCAATTGAGGGCCAAGTGAAAGAAAAGAGCAAATGGTTTACATCTCTACGAGACTTAACAAGAAAATTGAAGGTACACCGAAAGTTGAAACATTTTCCAGTTCAATGAGCATATTCCTATTGAGTTTGGATCCTTTATGACAGATTTTAAAGATGGATCACATCGCACTATCCGAAGATGCTTCACAGCTTCAACAGTGCATTGCAGAGATGGAGAGTGTTAAATCAATTCTGCAGTCTACATGTACTTTTCATGCACTTTGTTCATTATCAACCTTCATTCATTTTTCCTTATTTATTTATCTATCTATCTGTGTGTATGTATTTTCAGTGAATAAGCAAGTCCAAAAGCAAGAAGATATCAAACTTAAGTACCTCCAAGAAGTCAAGGAGAAAAAAGAACTTTATAACAAAGTTCTGGAACTAAAAGGCAAGAAATCGACTCGATGATGATATTTTAATCAATTATGATCTAAAGTAACCAGTTGTGATATTTGATAATAAATTTTCAACAGGAAACATTTGAGTATTTTGTCGCTGTAGACCTTTGAACACTGAAGAGATTGATGGAGGAGCTTCAGTGGTAGTTGACTTTGAAGCTGCAAAGGATGGGGAAATAAGTGTTAAATCAAATGGGATATCAAGAAAGACCTTCAAGTTTGATGCTATATTCAATCCTGAAGCTAACCAAAGTAAATTGATTTTGATTCATGCATTCTGTTGATAATTTTACTATAATTAATAGGATAATATTATCTAACAATGATGATAATAATGGTGCAGCTGATGTTTTTGAGGAAACAGCTCCACTTGCAATTTCAGTTCTAGATGGATATAAAGTTTGCATATTTGCTTATGGACAAACCGGAACGGGGAAGACATTTACGATGGAGGGAACAAATGAAGCTCGTGGAGTTAATTACAGAACTCTTCAGAAGCTATTTGATATCATTGATGAACGAAAGCACACATTTCGATACGATGTATCAGTGAGCGTGTTGGAAGTTTATAATGAGCAGATAAGAGACTTATTAGTTTCAGATTCACAGCCTTGTCCAGGTTCAAAGAGGTGTGTTTTACTGTGGCTCTATCATCTCAGATAAACCTTGTCACCATTCTATATTCCTTATGTATTGTCAAATCTCTTACATCAACATGGCAGCATAAACTATTCTTCTCAAGTTGGGATATATTTCTGATTTCATCATTATTTTATCAGGGGGACTTTATTTCATGCTATCCTTTCTATTTGAGTTCCTAAGTGTTTTCTAGTTTGCCAAAAAATGAAAAGTAAATACAATAGATGAGTTGGTCGTAATCGCTTCTAATTTGATCTATCTACTCTTGGAATAAACTAAGGCTTGAGATAAAACAAGATGGTGAGGGAGGACATCATGTTCCAGGATTAGTAGAAGCTCATGTGAACAATGTGAGGGAGGTATGGGAAGTCCTTCAGACTGGCAGTAATGGAAGGGCGGTCGGATCAACAAATGCGAACGAGCACAGTAGCCGATCTCACTGGTCCATTTATTCTGCACTTAATTACTCTATTCTAATGTTCTACAGTTATCACTATCAAGAAGGTAGAATGGTGTTGACAAATGTATGTTTTCTTCGATGCAGCATTCACTGTGTAATGGTGAAGGGAGAGAATCTACTCAACGGAGAATGCACGAAAAGCAGGCTGTGGCTGGTAGACCTAGCAGGGAGTGAGAGGATAGCAAAGACAGATGTTCAGGGAGAGAGGCTGAAAGAAACTCAGAATATCAACAGATCACTTTCGGCACTTGGAGACGTCATTTCTGCTCTTGCAACTAAAAGCCCCCATATCCCATTCAGGTATAATCAGTATTAATCATGTTACAGCTATGTATTGTTGATGTTTTTAAGTTAATCACTTCCATTTTGGTGTAGGAATTCCAAACTCACCCATTTGCTTCGAGACTCTTTAGGTATGATCATGCAAATCTATTTCATTCTTTTTTGCATGAACGGAATTAATGTTGATTGAATTTACTGGTCACAGGAGGAGATTCAAAGACACTGATGTTTGTGCAGATCAGTCCCAATGAGAATGATGTTACGGAGACCCTTTGCTCGTTAAATTTAGCTAGTCGAGTTTGTGGAATCGAATTAGGTCCTGCGAAGAAGCAAATGGACAAGACTGAGTTCCTCAGATACAAACAAATGGTATTGTGATACGAAAAATCCCATTTCGATTTTCGAAATTGTGTATTGGTAAATTTCTTATCAATGTCATGTTTGAAGGTTGAAAAACTCAAACAAGATTTGAAGTCTAAAGATTGTCAAATCAAAAGGTTGGAGGACACAAACTATGGTCTTGAGGTAAAGGTAAAAAAGAGAGGTGTGAAGAACAGAAACCTTCAAGAAAAGGTATGATGTGTTAAGGGGCAAACACTTGTGTAAACCATGTGGTTCCCCCCTTCCAATCCTATTATACCCTATGTATTGCTAGGGTTTAAATTAAAGGGGGATCACAGGGTTTACACGGTAAATCCGGTTCATAGGAGACTAACTCGTGTTAAAGAATCAGGGTGTTTTTTTTCCTATGAACAAGCTCTGAATGAATATTAGTTCATCAGTTAGATAAACATTCCATTGTTATTCTGATTTTCAGATCAAAGAATTGGAATCACAGTTGCTGGTGGAGAGAAAGCTAGCAAGGCAACATGTAGACTCCAAAATTGCAGAAATGAAACAACAGCAAGAGGAGCTTAACAACGAACCAGTGAGAGCACCACTTGCAACTAAACCACTCAGTTTCCATAAACCTCAACTCGAATCCAGAGATCAAACTAACATTTCTCGCCTCTCAGCTGAAAGCGACGAGTTCTCATTTTGTCCAATACCTATGGATGCCAACACCAAAAAACATGACTTGATGGATAAGGAAAACAATCAGGAGATAGCTGAACAGCTACGGCTGCCAAAGCCAACTGGCCGGGCATCCGTGTGTCCAACCATGCATAAGATTAATACCACACCAACTCTACGTCGCCACTCCCTCATACCACAACCTAGTTTACCAATAGCTAACATGTTTCCTCCATTGATTCCAGTTCAAGCTCACAAGGCCGAAGTTGATGGAGTTGATCAAGCATGTTTACCCGAGCAGACGCCTTGTTTTAGTCCCAAGGATCAGAGAAGCAGAAGTAAGAGGGTGAGTGGTGCACTGAGAAGAAGCTTAAATAAAAAAATGGTCAATATGAAGTCTCCAATGCAGCCAACCCCTAGAAGAGTTGGTGTGAACGTTGGCATGGAGAAGGTGAGAGTGTCGATAGGGGGACGAGGAAGAACGGGCCAACGGGTGCTACTCGGTAACGGTAGAAAAGCTACTCAACAGAAGCAAAGCCACAGGGAAAAAGAAAGAGGATGGAACATTGGAACAACAACAGCAAGAACTCTATTGTAGTTGTTTGGAATGATCCATATTTCATGTATTTATCAACTCTAACAGTGTTGCATAGTGGGATTCTGGGTTTTTTTTTAATTTGTTTTGGATGGGTGGGAACATGTTTTTTGTTGATTGATGATGATGCTTCTAATCTCTTTGGATTGTAGTATTGTTTGACTGGAGTAAATTTGATTAGTGATGAATATAATAAATTGAATTGGATTGTATTTTTGTTTTATTAATAAATAAAGGGGTTAATTGAAAAAAAAAACTACGAACTTTACTTTTATTGTAAATTAATTTCCATTTTTGAGAAATTGCAAAAAAAAAAAAATCACAACCTTTAAGTATTATTGCAAAAAAAACTCCAATTTGTGACTAATATTAGGGTTTTTTTGGGTTTTTTTTGCAACAATACTTAAAGGTTGTGGTTTATTTTTTTTAGAATTTCTCAAAAATGAGGATTAATTTGCAATAGGGGTAAAGTTCATGTTTTTTTGTGCAATTAACCCATAAATAAAATAAATGAATGAATTCTATTCGAATTTGATTGAGGCGAGCTAGCGTTCAGTATACTATTATTGAACTCGACAGGCTAATGATTTTAATAGAGCGTAGCATGATTACTAATGTAAATCCCACGTCTTTCTATTTTATTGCAAATTATTCCACGAAAGTAAAAAAATTGAGGTAATTTTAATAGGTGTATGATAAGTTGCAAAAATGTCATATTCTAATATCATATTTTCCCATGTTTAGATATCAATTGATCCTTAAAGTTTGTTTTGATCAAGTTTTATACTTCCTAAGTCCGCTTTTAAAGTATCCATTTTACTATTTTTGGCGTCCGCTTCAAAGGTATCAATTTCCCCTATTTAGTACTCCCTCCGTCCCGTAATTGTTGTCGTAGTTACTGTAGACACGGAGTTTAAGAAAAGTTGATTTTTGACCAACTTTATTGACTTTTGAGGGGTATTGTGGTATTTTTAAGTAATAAATAAATTATAAAGTATGTTATGTGTGTTAGGTGAGAGTGAAAATTTTGAAATTTAGATAACTTTTGAGATTGTTGGTTAATGTGAAATTTCCATTTTTGGGGTGCGACAGTTATTATGGGACGGACGAAAACGAAAAGTAAGAGTTATTATGTGACTGAGAGAGTAAAAAAGTACACAATATGGCCCACCACTTCCCTCTAATACAACTACTCACTCTACATATAATAATAATACTCCTTAATCCACGTGCAAAAGCAAATGGATACCTTAGAACCGGACGGAGTGAGTATTTTATAGGCATAAAAAGAATTCATTTGATGCAATAAACCATTTGGACTACTTTTGGAAAATGATGAAGTGGAGCTATAAAGAGAGAAGCAGACTGTGTGTAAGGCATGGTTTCACCTTAGTTGCTGGCAAAAATCTGGAAATGTTGATAAATGTATAGAATGAAAATTGTTGATAAGGAGTGGGCACACCTAAGGACTTGGACGTGAAATCTTATCTAGAGCACCCAAATCAACTCTCCAACATTCAAATCTGACCCATTCCTATATTTTATTTAAGAACTTATTAACCCCTCAAACTTGTTTTAAATATCTCCCTTTATTTTAATTAATTATCTAGAATGGTTTTAGTTAGTTTTAGGTAGTTATTTTAGAATTAGTTTTATTTTGGAGATTAAACTCCCGGACACTATCATTATCGTAATCTCTTACTTCTGTATTTTTATGGGAGGACGTTGTAAGACTCCAATAGAGATTTCACTCTACTTTTATTTACGTATTATTATGGATTGCTAAATCTCTCGTCTAGCCAGATAATTGAAGGTGTGGTTCAACATAATCATGTGAGATCTAACTAGTTTTCATTCTCTTTCAAGTTGCATCATTTGTATAATCTCTGTGATCGATTTTATTGTTTGGCAAGTTGTTTAACATGATCAATTAATCAATTTGTGAAAATGATATGTGCTAATTAGAACGTTAAATCTGTAATTATTTAATCACTTCTAATATTTGTGGCAAGTAACATAATTGATTGCACCTCACTTTCAATTATTGTTATAGGGGGATATGCAACCTAGTCTAAATGAACCTACATATGTGTTTGTTGGGTAGAATTGGGTCTTTCTAGGTTGAAGGCAGTTGGTAAATTAAATCCTACGGTCGTAACTAGGGTTGTTTATTTGGCTAGGGATTAATTAGAGGTCGTACCCTAATTATCTACTATTATGGAAAGATTAGGTTGTTATGTCGTACCAATAACTATAACCAATTTGGTGTTAATGTGAAAGAGTTATCCTTGCATCCATGATCGTGTATGTTGAACCATTTCGAAGATTGTCTTTGCTAGATATTTAATTTCATTACTCCACCTCATTTAATTTGCTGCATATTTAGTTTTAAGTACAAAACTAAAAAAAAACCCTTCTTTGTTTCATTAATTTCGTTGAATTAATCTGTTTACCAATCTTTGTGGATATGATCCTACTTACCATTATATCTAATAATTATTTTAGTAGGGTATAGGACTAAATTATTATTATTATATTTTTAAAAATTTTGTGGAATCATTTTTAATAAAGTAAAATGGTGTGAAATGTTTTTTTTTTTTTTTTTTTTACTTTTGTAGAAAAAACTTTCATACACTTGAAACACTCAAAAGACTTGATAGGCTAATCAAGTGAAAGGAAGCCAAATTATAATAATAAAAGTTGTTGTATTTTGTAGATGATTGTTATCGAATCGTAAGTATGAGAATGGGACAATTGTCTTAAGGAGAAAATATGTAACTCTTGCCTCGACTCAAATAACATTTTTGTAATTTTCTGTCATACTCCCTCTATCTCGCTGATAGGTATCAATTTACTTTTCACACGTGGATTAAGGAATATTATAGTAATTTAATGTGTTGTGGATTAGAGATATAATATTTTAATGTGTTAGAGTGATTTGATTAAATATTAAAGAATATATTTTTCTATCAGCTTAAGCTTTTAGATGAGGTGATCATTTAACATCAGAGATCATGATTAACAAATGTCCAGGTTCGAACCTCACCGTTTAGAAAATTCACATGGGTTGTCTTATAAAAATGGTTAAAACATACTATAAATTTCCTGCGTGATCTTATACCGACATGAACGAATTTTTATTCCAATATCAAACTCTTTCAAGAGAAAGAGAAAATAATGAAACTGCATTAATTAATTAATTGACTTATCGATTACACTGCACACACGTGGCTGGTTATATATAATTATATATGCATATTTCTGTTCAATTTGACTTTATAATGGCTAACCATTAAAGTTTAAGATAGGGCCAGCTGCATAATAAAAAGATTAATATGGCATGCAAAAAGAAATGGCCATCAATTTAAACTAGATATAGCTACCTTACATAGGTAAACCTTTTATCCATTTCAAAAGAAACACGTGGATTTACTGGATTATGCATTAATTAACATTTTGCTACGTGTTTCATGCCCATAATTAATCTCCATTATTCTCCAAATTAGGGTTTATTCTCTATATAAACCTCGATTGTACTTCTCATCTCTCATCAACACAATATTGAATCCTTTGAAATCATTTTAATGGCTCCAAAGTACTTCATCTCTCTTCTTCTTTGCTCTCTTGCTTGCGGTGCCGTCGCACGACAGCTCTCTGACGGCGGCTTAGGCGGTGACGAAAAGCTGGTTGTGATACCGGAAGTTGGATATGACGGCGGAGTTGGTGGTAGAACTGAATATATTCGTGGTGGAGGGACCTACCAAGGGTGGGTGAGGGAGGGTGGTGAGGGGGTGGGGGAGGGGGAGGGGGAGGGTGGTGTGGGGTTGGGTGGTGGTGGTGAGGGGCTTGGTGGTGGGGTTGTAGTGGAAGGAGGCCCCCAACTTGGTGGGATAATTAATCCATGAATTTGATTGAAGAAGCTAGCTCAAGATTATTTTATACTTGATATAAAGCTAGTTTGTTCATTATAATAAAAATGATAAATAATAGAGTATAGGAGTAGTTTCATGTTGCAAACTGAATGATGGAGTCAGATTACGTATATTATGTGTTGTAATTTGTATCCCAAATAATGTAATGTGCTAACTTTATGGTGCTATATTTCATGTTCTAAATGGTTGGATAAGTAACATATTGTGTCATAGAAAGATTGAGTTTATACTATCAAAAGAAAGCATAAATTCAATGAAAAAATATTAAGATTTTTCCTCATTCGTATCACTCGTGTAACATATACAACATATAAAGTCTAATCAGAGATTTGTGTAATAATTAACTATAAAGGACATCTATTTAAAATTTATCCTCTGTAATTTTATCTTATTTTTCATTTTGAAATCGAGGTACAATAAGTTATTGGGTTACTTTTTAAAAACATTACTCTATTGTATGACAACAAAAATTGAAAGAGCTGATATATTATTATTTCGAAAATAATATTAATTCCTTTTGTTAATATTTATCATTAATTTTTAAGCATAGGTTTATTAGAGGTTTACGCATGTAAGATTTGGAAACCATAAATGTATAGTGGTGATTTGTTTTTGTTTTGATTTATGATGTTGTATATTTAAACTCATATCAAATCAATATGTAAAAAGTGAGTAGTGATATGTGTAAAGAGATTAGTAGTTGATGTTAGAGAAGAGATGAAAAACAAAAAGAAATTACATTAATTTATAAAAGAGAATGCATGTGTATATATGATCAAAGATGAGTGTACTGTTAAGAATTAATACGATCTGTAAGTTGTAAGTGACCGACACAAGTATTTTTTAAAATTTAAGTGTGAGTTTTGAAAATCAAAATCTAACTAATTTCTAAGCCCAAAACAAACATATTTTTTGTGTCTCATGTTTCATACAAGTACTCCCTTTCATATTACTTGTTGTAAATTTGTAATAATGTGGTTTCACGTTGTATATTGCCAAGCCCATATTAACCATCTCCCTATAGATATAAATTAATCCATAAATTATCTTAATCAAAGATACTCTCTTTTGGTAACATTCTCATGCAATTGCTCGAAAATGGGGACGGTCTTTGAATATCCTATCCGTGAAATCCAAATTCAACACAAATTTATATGAATTATATGATGATGATCACATCACATATAATTAAGTTAAGTGATAAATTAACAGCAGTAAATTAGATTAAGATTTTACTCACAATTAGCATTAAAGATATCACAAAGTACATGTAATTATAGGTATCACAATATGTAACTAAAAGTATTATATACATATAGTATGAGCACGTACTTTTTGAACGGAGTTAAAAACAAAAGTTGATTTTTTATATATAAAATATAAACAGAGGAATATTTTATGTAATTTTATGAAAATGTGTGTAAAAACTATGGAGATGTGTGTAAATAGTACTCCCCGTCCCACATATTTTTACATATTCCATTAATGGTAAAAATACATAGTAATATTTTATTACCTACTTTTTACCATCCCAACAACTTTAATTACTTTTTTACACTTTATTCATCATTCTCAACAACTTTATTCACTTTTTCTTTTTAAATTACTAATTTATCCCTACTTTTTCTTATATTATATATTAAAAAAATAACATGTCTTAATCTTCGTGCTCATACAAATGGGTAAAAATACCCGGGACGGAGGGAGTAGTATGTATTATGTTGAGATGTTGGTAAAAAGTAGATATTGTTGAAATGTATTTTTTAACGTTTAGAATTAGAAAAAAAATGTAAAATACTTTTAAAAAAGTCATTGCACGAATACGGACCTTCAATACCTTTCCAAGATAAAGTGGCCGCCGGGACAAATAGCACACTTTAGTGTCATAATTTTTAAATTCTCATCAGAATTGTTATTTTTACTTAAAAATATTCAATATTTCTATATTAATGGGATGAAATTGAATTTATACTTTTTCAAAGTTATGAAATAAAAATGGTAAAATAATATTATTTTGAGACGAAATCGAAGCAAAACTGAAAGGTTTGACGAAAATGAATGTCTTTATTATTTGAAGACATTTTTAATAAGATAAAAAGATACAATAAGATTTATGTTTTAAACTCGAATAATAATCGATAAATTAATAACATCGATAAAACTAATAATTTGTTTAGTCCCAACTCAATATTAAATCAAATTTGAGTACCAATAAATTAAATTAAGAAGATAATATTATTATTAAAAATTTTAATGAATATTTAAGATCTCGACGAAACTATAAATCAATAATTGTTAAAAAAATGGGCTGAACACAAAAATAGACCGAACATTAAAAAAAGAGTCCCAAATAGGGATGCATAGTATTCTCACCGAAAAATTTCTAAAACCCAATAAATTATACTTCCTTCATCCCAGAAAAGTTTGCGCCCTTCTTTTCAGCATAAAAATTAAGAAAGTGATAACTTTTAGGGGTATAGTGATATTTTTTTGTAATAAATAAATGATAAAGCATGTTAGGTAGAGATGATTTTTTTGTAAATAAAGTATATGGGAAAGGGTGATTATATTTTACTTTTTGTTTTTTTGGAATGTGCAAACTTTTGTGGAACAACCCAAAATGAAAAGTGTGTTATCTGAAAGGAGACGGATGGAGTAGATCGAATAGAGTAAAAATTTTCAGTCGAATAAACAAAATATAGGTCGATTAGACAAAAAAAATGATTGAATAAATATCAATAAAATTCTTGTTTACAAATATTAAAAACCTAAAAATTATAAATCGAATAGAGTAAAAAAATTTGGATGAATAAGCAAAAGATAAGTTGAATAAATAAAAGAAAATGGATCGAATAGAGATTTATAATTCTCTAAAAAAAAACTAAATCAAAAAATATACTCCTTCCGTCCCTAGGTAAGAGTCTCATTTTACTATTTTAGTTGTTCCACCCAAAGGATCTCATTTCCTTTTTTGGACATATGAGATCCACCCACACCCACTAATACAATTAAAACATGAGACCCACACACTCACTAATACAACTACCCACTACACATTAAATAATAATAATCCTTAATTGACGTGCCCAAAAGCAAATGAGACTCTTACCAAGGGACGGAGGGAGTATGACCGATTGAATAAACCAAAAAAAATAAAAAAAATAAATCTATTTAATCAAATTTGTATCTTCAACCATAGATAAGGGTATTCTTAATTTGAATGAATAATACAAAGTGGATGAAAAAAAATTACTTTTGAGAGGGTAAAAATAATACTATTTTCTAGTTACACTCTCTTGTGAAACGGGTCAGAAAAAGACATATCAACCAATAAATTATCTATAATTTATTAATATAAATATAATATATATGATTAGTTATTCCCATTACTTTAGAAAATTTTTAAATTTATGGGATCTATAATAATATAGGCAAAAGCTCATGTGCCCCGGGCACACGGTCCGTGTCCCTATGTGAGCACAATCCTTCCCCTCTATATTCTATTTAAACATATGTATTGCTAAGGAGTTTAAATTGTAAAAGAGCACGAAAATTGCAAAGGGGCATGGATCTAAATCTGTGTGCCCGGGCGCACAAGAGACTCGCTCAATAATATATTGTTTAAATTGTAAAGGAGCACTGAAATTGCAAAGGGGCACGGATCTAAATCCGTGTGCCCGGGCGTACAAGAGACTCACTCAATAATACTCCCTCCGTCCCAAGGTAAGAGTCTCATTTTACCATTTTGGTTGTCTCACCCAAAGGATCCTATTTCCTTTTTTGGGCATATGGGGCCCACCCACACCCACTAATAAGATTAAAACATGGGACTCATACACTCACTAATACAACTACTCACTACACATTAAATAATACTCCTTAATCCACGTGCCCAAAAGCAAATAAGACTCTTACCAAAGGACGGAGGGAGTATATTTACGTTAGTTGATCCCATTATTTTAAGAAATCTTAAATTTGTGGGATCAATTCAAATAATTTCCTTCTTAGAAAAATATTGAGACGTACAAGTGTTGTAGTATGTTGGATGTGGGTTAAAGCGTTATAGTACTATAGCTTACTATCAAAAACGTGTTAAAGTATCATCAGATGTTGGATGTGGGTTAAAGTGTTATATTACTATAGCTTACTATCGAAAACGTGTTAAAGTATCATCAGTTGGTGTTATAGTATGACGTTAACCACCTATAGTATGTTTAGCTTTTATTATATTTACTCCCTCCGTCCCACCCAAAGAGTCTATTTTTTTCATTTTGGTCGTCCCACCTAAAGGTCCACTTTCTTTTTTTAAACATATGAGACCCACACACACATCCACTAATACAATTTCCTTTTTTACACACATGAAACCCACACACCCACTAATACAATTAAAATATGAGACTCACACTCCCACTAAGGCCTTCTCCATTCATCTACCCAAAAAAACAGGTATTTTGGTTGTCACATCAGCACCAACTCAAAAGTAAAATACCTCTACCTCCAAAATAAAACTCATCCCCAACCTTCTACCCAAAAAGCAAGGTATTTTGGGGACCACTTCATTTATCTAATTCTCATTTATTTTATCAACTACATTTATTTAGTTTCCAAAACTATATTTATTTAATTTTCAAAATGAATTGTAAATAATTAAAATTTCATATTATTTAACTTAATAAATTTAAAAAAAAAATCAAAAACATATTATATATATTTTTCATTACATAAAACATAAAAACACAAATTAAAATGACAAACAACATAAATTAAAATGACACACAAATTCATTATTTTTATTAATAAATTATTAATTAACATAAAATATTTTATTAAAACTAAAACACACCGGTGTGTTTTAGTTAAAACTACCATTTTGAATCTCAAATATTTTAAGTGTGTTTATTCTTTTAATTTAATGTATTTTGCAATTTATGATTTTAAGCGTTTTATTTATGTAAATGTTTCTTTATTAATTATTTTTTATTAATAAATTATTAATTAACATTAAATATTTTATTAAAACTAAAGCACACCGGTGTGTTTTAGTTAAAACTACCTCCATTTTAAGTGTGTTTATTCTTTTAATTTAATGTATTTTTATAATTTATGATATTAAGTGTTTTATTTATGTAAATGTTTCTTTATTAATTATTTTTTATTAATAAATTATTAATTAACATAAAATATTTTATTAAAACTAAAACACACCGGTATGTTTTAGTTAAAACTACCTCTATTTTGAATCTCAAATACAATAACGAATATTGAAAATGGTGAAATAAATTACAACAACAAATTTTGAAAATGATGAAATAAGAGAAAAAAGAATGAAAAAGGAAAAAGCAAAAGAACAGAAAATGAAAAAAAATAACATATTTGAAAATTTAAAAAAATCAAAAGAAAAGGCAAAAGGAGAGATATTGCAGGAGGACCCATCATATACCCAGGTAGAAGCAATACTACCTGTGCTTCTACCTCCACCCTTCCCCAACAACATTTTCCCCCGGTTCAGGTAAATAGTTTTGCCACCTCATCCAAATGAAAGACTTAATACAACTACTTACTATAAATTAAATAATAATATTTCTTAATCCACGTGCCAAAAAGGGAAAAATCACTTTTAATCCCATCCAAAATATCTCATTTCAATTTTGATCCCTAATTTTTTTTTTCCCAAAACTTGCAATTTTGGTCCTCCATTAAGTTTTGGATGGAAAATGTTAAATCAAAAAAATAAAAATAAAAATAATTTAAAAAAAAAAAATTAAGCATTAACCATATCAATAACTACACTCAAGAATGCAAACTTCTGCAGAAAACATCCAAATCATATACCCAAAAGATAACCAGTCACCACCACCTACTCAAAATTTGTACTCAACTCCCAACTTAATCAAATCAAATTAGTTTGGTAATATTAACGAATTCGAGTCTTGGTCTGACTTTAAGGTGATTGAGAGTATCTTGCCGTGGCCACCAGGCCGTGTCGCCGTCGCCGTCTCCGCCACCGCTTCCACCGCCAATACTCGTGGGGGCTCCGACAGTGGGGGAGGATATGATAGTGAAAGCAGCAGATCAGATCGAAACTTGAGCATATATATCGTAGGGGTGTTGCGATGCCAAGCCCCAGTGGCAGGTTAGGAGGTCCGGCGGCTGAGAGACGGCCGAAAAGTATGGCTTTTCAGGTACTGCCTTAGATCTGCTATCCCATACTGTTGTTCTATGTTCCACCAAAATGCATCGGGTTTTCTTAATTCAATATCTTTCTTGCTAGTACTCGAACATGAGAGAGAGGGGGGGGGGGGATGGAGGAGGAAGGGGGCGGCAGAGGTGGTGAGCCGTGGGTGGAAACACAGGCGGTGGAAGGCATATGGCTGTGATTTGAACTTTCCGGTGGAGGAGGGGATGATGGGTTCCTTATTTTTAAATCAAAAGAGTTCCAAGACACTGTTCCTCCACCCAAGGGCCAGATCTGATTCTGTTCTTCCACCCAATGGCCAGATCTGATGTTCGGGCTCGAGATTCATAACCGAGGAGAAAGGGGTTGGAGATTTAGATTGGAGAGAGAGGGGGGTTAGATATGAAATTATCAAGAGAGAGGATATAGGGTTCCATAAGCAGGTTTTGTTGTGCAATTGTTGAAAACTTGAAATTTGGGTTGGAGAGAGGAGGCCAGGGATGAATTAAGTTTAATGGAAATTAAGTTCTGCTTTAATATACCCCTAACGGCCCACGTCATTCTTCCGTTAAATTTATGGATAGATTTTTAGAAATAAAGCAACGGGATAAAAAGTGTAATGAAAAGAACCAAAAATAAAATGAGACCTTTTGTATAGAATTAAAAGTGCAATTTTTTCAAAGCAAAAATTATCATTGGTGCGGAACGGAGAGAGTAAAGGAATGTAGTCAATGCAATCTATGTAGTCAAAAAGTACGACGATTTTGAGTTATAGTAGTTATAGTATTAGATTATAGTTTACACACGTATACTCCTTCCGTTACGTTTCAATGTTTACGTTTGTTTTTTGTACGTTGATTAAAATGTATTATATTTTAATAAATAGTGGGTAGAAAAATATAATATTTAATGTGAAGTGGGTAGATATATCAGTGTTGGATGATATATTAATTGTTTTAGGTGGGTCTCATATTCCTAAAAAAGAAAACGTAAACATTGAAATGAGATGCGCAAAATAAAAACGTAAACATTGAAACAAGATGGAGGGAGTACTTATTAAAGTACCATCCGTCTATCCTAAGGTATAGTATCACTTTTGGGTTATAGTATATTTGGTTTTATTGTAATGTATCATTTTTTAAATTAAAAAAAGAAACATGAAGAATTCAGTATATGACGCCTTAAGTGTCGAAAAATATGTCAGATTTGAGTTACAGTATATTTAGTAAGTATTATAGTATAACTGACCATCAGAAACGTGTTAAAGTATCATCAGTTTATAACTTTATATTATTACTATATCGCATTTATATTTTGTAGTATGTTTAATGTTATTTTAAAGTATCATGTTTATTATGTATACGGGAATGTAATCAATCAACCAATGTAAGTCAAAAGTATGAGGATTTTGAGTTATAATAAATGTTGCAATTGTTATATTATGTATCTTATTTTAAATAATACATTTTGCAGAAATAATATTTATTGCTTGATTTATGTATAAAAAATTTTTATTCACGGAAAGCATAGTAAAAATTATTTAAGAAATATAAAATTTAAAAGTATAGTGCACCAATGAATAAGGCACATGTAATAAAAATTAATTAGACGATGACACTTTTTGCAAATTTTATATAAGAAAAGAATAAGAGTTGATTAGAAGATGCCAAATCTTTTTTAAAATTTATATTCTTCTCAATTAGATATATTAAGAGATCAAAATCTTGTGTGCGCCTTGACCCACAAATATATGTCTGTGGGTACAAATTTAACCCGATTATTATACCGTGATGCACTTGTTAAATAAATGTAATAGTATTCTTTAACATAAAAATTAATCTATATTTTATTTTACTAATTAAAAAATATTTTTTCTTATTGAAATATTAATACACTTGATATTTCTACCGTTTAAAATGATAAAACTTTTACTAATAATTAAAATGAACATTCTTTAAAATAAAATATAGCACCTAAAACATTCCTTGTGCAAAATTGACCAACTATATACTCCATATATTTATATAAATTTGCATACCAACTTATAGCAATTAATATAAATAATGCAAAATGTTAAGTAAATGAAAATAAAGGAGATGAGACGAGACGAGACGAGAGTTCAAAGTTGTCAAACAATATGGATTATGGAGTACTATTCTAGAGAAGGGGGAAAAAGCATGTAGGATAATATAATAAAAAATATAAATAAATTAATACTCCCCCTCCACCGAAAAGGTATACATTTTGCTATTTTGGGCGTCCCTACCAAAGGTATACATTTTCCCTTTTAAACACATTAGACCCACACATATCACTAATATATATGTAATATATGGGACTCACATTCCACTAATACAACTACCTATTACACATTAAATAAGTATTACTTTTTAATTCACGTATAAAAAGTAAATATATAATTATTGTATGGAGTAATTAATAAATAAAGAAGATAGTAATTGTAGATGAAAAAGTGAAAACCAAACAAGTCTCTCCCCAAATTTGATGAAAATTAAATAAAGAAGTTAGTAATTGTAGATGAAAAAGTGAAAACCAAACAGGTCTCTCCCCAAATTTGATGAAAATAATGCAGAGTTAGGATAAATATTGAGAGGTGGTGATGTAGCATTTTCCAAGATTGCCAACCCCAATATACAAAGGTCATAAAAAGTAGGCATAGATGAGATGAAAGATAAGCTACAATTCAGTCATCCCTCCACTAACCCCTGCCCTTCCACCACCTACTCATAGTCATGCTGCAAATCATGACTATTTTAGACCAAAATTCCAACCTCCCATCACCCCCACCCCCCACAAAACAACAAAACACCCCACAGTTGATAAAAATGAGTGCAGAATTCCATGAGCTAGGTTGATCCCATATGTTGTTGATGGTGAGAAAAAGGATGTAAGAAAAGATTGTAATCCTAGTATTCCCACGTCCCATCTCTGTCTTGTTGGGGCACATACATCTGTGCAGTATAAAGCAACACCTCTCTCTCTTGCACACAACCATTTTTGAACCAATAATAGACAAAGAAATGATGATCCTATTAACAAGAGAGAGGGTGGTTGTGGAGGTTCAGAATTCAGCACTCGAATCACATGCACCACATTAACTCAGATCACTACTTTAAAAGTTGTGGTTGACCTCTTTTAATTCTCTCTTGCTTTTGGATTGGGACATTCATCATTCATCTCCTGCTTCTTGCCTTGTCAATCAATCACTCTTTTTATGAGAGAGAGAAGAGAGAGAGAGAGAGAGAGAGAGAGAGAGAGAGAGAGAGGGAGGCATCTCTTGTGCCACTTCTTGATAGCTCTTTATTTATAGTTTCCATCATTTTTATCTTGAGTGCTACTTGATTGGCTCCAACTCTAATCTTAAACCCCATTTCTCTGTTTCTCAGTCTCTCAAAAGATCATCAATTCTCGCTTTTTTATTCATTCACCAATCAGTGATTAATCTGGATCAATGTAAGTAATCTAACTCAACCTCCCACTTTTCTTTTCTTGAAAAAAGTTTACTAATTGCCATGGCCACCTTCTTCTATTGTTTCATTTTCCATTAATTTTCTCCATAATTAGAATCATCAGATAATGGGAGGCCAACAGAATTTGCATTTGACAGCAATATTCAGCTGCATAATTGTGCTGGTTCAATCACTAAATGAAGAAGGAAAAATCCTTCTAGAGTTCAAGAACTCTCTCACTGATCCCAATCTCAATCTTTTAACCTGGAATCCTCTTGATCCCACTCCTTGTAACTGGACAGGGATAAGTTGTACCTCAGGGTACAACGTTTTCTCTGTCCATCTTACAGCCCTCAACTTATCTGGTAATCTTTCTTCCACTATTTGCAAACTCCCTCACTTAACTGCCATGAATTTGTCCCAAAACTTTATCTCTGGTCCAATTCCTCAAGATTTCAATTGCTTCCAAAACCTTCAAGTTTTAGACCTCTGTACCAACAGATTCCACTCTGAATTCCCATCTCAGCTCTGCAATATCACATCCCTAAGAGAGCTTTATCTGTGTGAGAACTACCTGTTTGGTGAAATGCCTGATGATATTGGAAATCTGACCTCACTTGAGGAGCTTGTGATTTATAGTAACAATCTAACAGGGGAGATACCACCCTCCATTGGTGAGCTGAAGAAGCTCAGGATTATTAGAGCTGGTAGAAATTACTTATCTGGCCCTCTCCCAGTTGAGATCAGTGAATGTGAGAGTCTAACTATGTTGGGGTTAGCAGAGAATAGGTTGGAGGGTTCTTTTCCTTTTCAGCTTCAAAAAATCAAATCTCTCACCTCTTTGATTCTTTGGAACAATCTGTTTTCTGGTGAAATTCCTCCTGAGATAGGTAATTTTACTAACTTGGAGTTACTAGCTTTGAATGGAAACCTGTTAACAGGATCCATTCCTAAAGAAATAGGGAAGCTATCCCAGTTGAAAAGACTGTATCTTTACACAAATCAGTTGAATGGGAGCATTCCCAGTGAGTTAGCACACTGTTCTTATGCAGTAGAGATTGATTTCTCTGAGAACCGTCTCACGGGTCCCATTCCGAGGAGTCTGGGTCGTATTCGCGACCTTCGACTCCTGTACCTTTTCGAGAACCATCTAGTGGGGCCTATCCCTGATGAGCTAGCTGAGTTGAAGCAGTTGAGGAAGCTGGATTTGTCCATAAACAACTTGACAGGTTCAATACCTGTGGGGTTTCAAAATCTGCCTTTCTTGTATAACTTCCAGCTCTTCAACAACCATCTCCGTGGCATCATTCCTCCACTCCTTGGATACAGAAGCAACATCTCTATCATCAACATTTCCAAGAACAACCTTGTGGGCACCATTCCTCCACGCATCTGCACTGCACAGAAGCTGATCATACTGAGTCTTGGATCGAATAGGTTGTATGGAAACATCCCGCGAGGCGTGAAGACGTGCCGATCACTCGAGCAGCTTATGCTGGGTGACAACTTGCTCACTGGAACTCTCTCTGTTGAGTACACCAAGCTTCAAAACCTCTCAGCATTGGAGCTCCATCAGAACCGGTTTTCCGGCCTGATTCCACCTGAAATCGGAAACTTTAGGAACATAGAGAGGCTGCTGCTCTCACATAACCATTTCATTGGGAGAATCCCTGCTGAGATTGGGAATCTAGTCAAGCTTGCTGCCTTCAACGTCTCGTTTAACCGCCTCTACGGTAGCGTTCCGCAGGAGTTGGGGGATTGTGTGAAGCTAGAGAGGCTTGATCTCAGCAGCAATTGGTTCACTAACTCTGTTCCAGATAAGCTGGGGATGCTGGTGAAGCTGGAGTTGTTGAAGATATCGGATAATCAGTTCACAGGAATGATCCCGGGAAGCTTTGGGAACCTCGTTCGACTAACCGAGCTACAGATCGCCGGAAACATGTTTTCCGGGAGCATTCCTGTTGAGTTGGGACAACTTACTGCACTCCAGATTGCCCTGAATATGAGTCATAACAATCTAACAGGGTTGATCCCAAATAGTTTAGGGAACTTGCAGATGCTTGAGTTTCTTTATTTGAATGATAATGAGCTTAGTGGTGAGATTCCTAGCGCTATAGGGGGGTTGAGGAGCCTCATTGAGTGCAATCTTTCGAATAATAATCTAGTCGGGGTGGTTCCGAACACCCCGACTTTTCAGAAGATGGATGCTAGTAACTTTGGTGGCAACAATGGGCTGTGTGTGATAGGTTCAAGTCATGATTGCCATCTGTCTCCTAGCTCGTCTCCTGGTTCGATCCGAAGCTGGTTACAGGGAGGATCTGCTAAAGAAAAGATTGTCAGCATTGTCTCAATCTGTGTTGGGATCATCTCTTTAACATTCATAGTTGCAATTTGTTGGATCATGAGGCACCCGAGGCCTTCTTTCGCCTCGTTCGAAGATCAGCTGAATGCGGATGAGTTGGATATCTATTACTTCCCTAAAGAAGGTTTCAGCTATCAGGATCTTGTGGAAGCCACAGGAAACTTCTCTGAAACAGCTGTTGTGGGGAAGGGTGCTTGTGGGGTTGTGTACAAGGCTGTGATGGATGATGGTGAGGTGATTGCTGTTAAGAAGTTGAAGTCTCGTGGTGACGGGGCGAGCGCTGACAACAGCTTTCGTGCTGAGATATCAACTCTTGGGTCGATCAGGCACAAGAACATAGTGAAACTCTATGGTTTTTGCTATCATCAAGAGAGCAATCTCATCTTGTATGAGTACATGGCTAATGGGAGCCTAGGGGAGGTTCTTCATCGAGACGAGACAGCACGTATGCTCGAGTGGGATGCACGGTATAGAATCGCTCTGGGAGCTGCAGAGGGGTTGTGTTATCTTCACTGTGATTGTAAGCCTCAAATCATTCATCGTGATATAAAATCAAACAATATCTTGCTTGATGAATATTTTGAGGCTCATGTGGGAGATTTTGGGTTGGCTAAGTTGATGGACTTCCCCTTCTCTAAATCCATGTCTGCTGTTGCTGGTTCATATGGATACATTGCTCCTGGTAGGTGAATACGGTTCAGATTCTCTCTGCCATTTTAGTACATCATTCCCTGTGCGTCACACCGTTTTATGAATGATGTACGATCTTAGGTGTCAAATCATATAATGTGTGGCACAGAAGATGATGTACTAAAATACGCAGAAAATCCGACATGATGAACGGTGATCATCACCACTTTCACACTACACTTACATTCTAGCTAATCCTACATTATAAACTCACGATCTCTCTGTTTGCAGAATATGCCTACACAATGAAGGTGACTGAGAAGTGTGACATTTACAGCTTTGGAGTGGTCCTACTGGAGCTGATCACCGGAAAGTCACCGGTTCAACCCCTAGAGCAAGGCGGAGACCTTGTAACTTGGGTGAGACGAGCAATTCAGAAGCTAGAGTCGACGACTAGTGAAATATTTGATCAACGAATGGATCTTAGCACGAAAAGGACAGTCGAGGAGATGTCTTTGGTCCTCAAAATCGCGCTCTTCTGCACCACCACGTCGCCTCTCAACAGGCCGACGATGAGACAAGTCATTGCAATGCTGATCGATGCTAGAGAAGGACTGATCACCAATTCATTGCCTTCTCCAACGTCCGAGACTCCTTTAGATTTAGAGGATTATTGTTGAGGTAGGTAGCTACATCCGTTATAAGGCCGTTGATATTCACACCCGACTTTTTACTACACACACCTATACTTCAGTCATGCAAGATTGCCTACTCCATATGGTCATGTTCTTATCTGGTGTTCCAAAGACACTAAATGACTGACAATGTCAGTTATTTGGTGTATTCGGAACACAAAATGAAACACCACGTGGAGTAGGCAATCTGGACTCCGAACATATATGGGTGTATATAGTTAAGAGTTGAGGTTGAATAAGAATGCCCTTTCTATAATTGGTTAGATGAATGTGTCATTAAACTATCAATATGAATATATTATATTGATTTTATTGAAATAAAAATAAAATTTTCAGGTTGTTTGGAGGATGTTGGATTTCAAATGTAGGGGGACTCAGAAGGCTCTATCTCCATGCATGTAAGCCTATTATTTGGAGGATGATATTAATTTGTAAATGCTGGATTAGTATACATATACTAGCAGCTAATTCATTTCTACTAATAATTGAACCCTTATTAGTTTCTTATTTGATCATATTGTAGGCTTAATTAATTCTCATAATTTCTCTATTTATTTTGTGAAATTATTGCTATCTATAATCCCTTGAAGAGGGCTTCTCCAGGTGTTGTTATATAACAAATGAATTTAACCTTAATTAAATAGCTACCTCTCTGTCAATGTTGAGATATGTCAGTGATGAAACTAATATTCAATTGAGAAGATATTGTGTACAATGGGGGTGCATGTATCTCTTTTTTTATGCACATTTACAAGAAAAAAAAAATAGAATGGGTGAAAAAGCAACAAGAAAATTTTAATATCCCTATATTTTTAAATGAGCAAAACTTTGGTGGGACAACCCACATTCATTTGATAGAACCGTCCCTTAATTTCGTTGTGTATATTTTTTTTTTCCTTCGTTTTTTCTTTTAATTTTTTTAATTTAATTTTAAGAATATAATTGTAACTTCACTCTTATGATTTAGGAGGGGTTGGCGGTATGGTATACCGAAGATTTTTGGTCATACCAAATACCGTATCGAAATTTTCGGTATATAAAAAATCATACCGTTACCTTACCTAAATTTTCGGTATACCAATATTTCGGTATAGGAAAATAGTATACCTTCTACTTACTAATATTTTGGCATACCATATCATACCTAAAATATCAGTATATACTGTCCTATTAAATAGTTTGTTATGCCATTATTCACCTAAAATTCAATAAATTTAACTAAAAACTGTACTAAAAAAGTGAAAGATAGCTATAAAATAAATTTTAATAGATAAAAAATTCATAATAACAAAAATATACGACAATTCACAAACGACCATATTAAATAAGAGTGGTTTTCATGTAAATCGGGTTTACATGTAAACCCTGTTTTTTAAAATTACTCTTTATTATATAAAAAATTACTCTTTGAAGAGTAATTTTTATACAGAAGAGTACATTCATGTCTCTAAAAAGTAATTTTTAATGTACTAAAAAATAATAAATAAACAATAATTTACAAGAATTTGAAGAGTAATTTTTTAATTTAGAAGAGTAACAATTTATGTGCTAAAGAATAATTTTTTATATACTAAAGAGTAATAGAGTATATAATTAAACGTAAACCCGGTTTACATAAGTGTTTGTCATTAAATAAACAGTACTCAATAAATCTACACAAGAACCATATGAAACTTATATTGAAAACAACACTTTTAAATTTTCATATAGGATAGAACTACATAATTAAAAAAGAAGTAGATATCATGAAAGCCAATCAACTTTATCACCCATTTATAATTATGAAATTTACAGGAGGATTTTAAATTTAATCTTTAATTAAATAGTGTATATACATAATTTAATTAAAAATTATAAAATATAAATAATAATAATTATTGCATATATCATGTAGTATGTTATATCGTATCATATTACCTAAAAATTGAATATTTTTCGGTATTTCGGTATATACCAAAATATCGCGGTATTGATAATTTATATACCTTCATACCAAAAATTTCAATACGGTATCATACCTTACCAAAAATTTCGACATACCTAAAATTTTGATAAAATCGGTATTCTTCGATATGATAAGGGCGGTATACTGAAATTTCGATATTTTTTCCCAGCCCTATTTAGAATATACTTTATCATAGTGGTTTAAAGCATATTTTATTCTTAAAATTTATTATTTGTCCTTAATGTTAATTTTTAGGGTATAATTGTAATTTCACCCATATTTTATTCTTAAAATTTATTATTTGTCCTTAATGTTAATTTTTAGGGTATAATTGTAATTTCACCCTTGTAGTTTAGGGTATATTTCATCTTTAGGATTTAGAGTTTAGGGTATATTGGTAATTTCATCATTGTCGTTTAGAATACATTTCATTCATTTGGTTTAAGGTTTAGGGTATAATTATAATTTTATCCTTGTGGTTTATTTCACTCCTAAAATTTAAGGTATAATGATCTTTTAAATATAATAAAATTAAAAAAAACCATTGATTGAGGAGGAACAGCACAGGTTAATTAACACATGTTAATTAATTAGAGGGAGTGGAGACCACTGGTTCTACCAAATAATTTTGTGAAAAAATTTTCACCAAAGTGACTCTCTTTTTAAGTTATACTCCATTAGTCCACTGATAAATTAATTATTTTGACCTTTTGATTTTTCACTCTAGCATCTACTTTTTCTATTTAGCATAAGAGCTTCAAACATGAGCCACTACTCACCACTATTACTGATATCCTGATCCACTCCATATAAAATATAATAATACTCCTTAATTTAAATCAATAAGTGAATAAATACTCCTATGTACGAGTGAGTAATATTTCCCCCATCCCACAACAAGGAGCGCATTTTTCTATTTCCGTCCGTCCCAACACAAGAGGTGTATTTCCCTTTTTAGTAAATAAGATTCACAAAAAATAATTAATATATCTCCATGAGATCCACACATCATACTAATACACCTACCCACTATACATTAAATTATTATTTATCACTCCTCAACTACTCATTAAATATTATACTTATCCCTTAATTTACGTGTAAAAAAAACTCATTACTCATTGAGCCCATTCTCTCCCAGTATTATTCTTAAATTCTTTTTGAAACCATTATTTCTAAGTTTACTTAAATTCAAACTCAAGCTCAAATTCAAATGGTTCATTATCGGTATCTTTTAATTCATTATTTTTGAATTACCGTATTAGTTATGGTTTACAAACTATAAAGGCAAAAAAATAGAAAAAACATATTTCTCCATACTCTCTCAACTCTGGAAATCTAATAACAAATCAAAATGTTTTATTCATCGATCCTGAATCCATTAAAAGTTCTTTTTCAAATTTTAACCTTATTTACAATTTTAAGGTAATTCATATCTAAAATTTCAGAATGAGTTATTGATGAGCGTTTTGTTTACACACCATTAACCCCCAAATATGAAGGATGTAACTGTAGCTTAGATAAACGATCAAGTTTAATATCGAATCCAATGGACGAAACATTATTAATTTAATTATAAACTAATTAATTAAGACTTAAGTTTGATGGAATAATTATCTATCTATTAGACAATAAATTAAAATAGCAAATAAAATAGACAAGCATTAGAGAATAACGAAAGTTGATCAAGTGAGAAAATAGGTACCTCAGGACAATCCAATTTTACTCATTAATTTCCTCTCATGTGTACTATCCAACTCTATCTTGTGGACTATGGACGCATCACAAAGCCATGCAAATCTACTCTATAGACACAAGTAAATAAGAGTGTAACACGTGTGAATAACTTTGGAGCAAGAGATATAATTTCACCCCCCTTTCTAGCTACTATCAGTATTAATTATTTTCCCGGCCGTTTAGTACTCTAACCCCATATAATCTCCCTTTATAGGTACAATAAAATTAACATTTTATCCTATTTATCAACCCGAATTCAATTCAATTAATAAGTATTCATATATGATAGTTCTAATGAAGTTTCAGAGTCCCCTCACTTAGAATCATAATATAAAATCCTATTCAGCGGTGAACGCACTCAATCAATAACCAAGTATATACTAAGACTTTATATAACAGTTGAAGATTCACAAAACGATCGTGAATATGAGTTAAGAAAGCACAATCATATATAAAATAATCCACAAGTAGTATTGTACAGAGGTAGAGCTATTAAACGAAATGAGCCACTCGAGAGCTCAGCTCGACTCGGCTCTTTAGAGCTCGAGTTCGGCTCGACTCTTGACTACTCGAGCTCGAGTTCGAGCTCGTTGAACTGCTCGTTACATTATCAAGTCGAGCTTGACTCAGCTCGATAGAGCTCGATAATAATAATAATAATATTAAAATAAATATTATATAATGATAATTATATATATTAATATAATAATTATTAAATATAATATTAAATATATTAATTAAAATCCAGCTCGTTAGGCTCAAAAGCTCGATTTTTTTTCCTTAAATGAGTCGATCCGAGCTCGAGCTCGAGCTCGAATGAGTAATTTTAGAGTCGAGCTCGAGCTCGATCGTAAGCTCGTTATCAAATCGAGCCGAGCTCGAGTATACACTACTCGATCTCGCTCGGCTCGTTTAACAGGTATATACGGAGGATACAAACAAGAGTTCAATCAACTCATAAAACCTTCATAAATTCTAGAACTACCAAAGCGTTTCTAGCCCCATGACATTGCGAAGAACACTCATGGTGTTTGGATAGATCTTACCCATAGTCTGAAAATTACAAGATAAATTATAAGCGAATAAAATCCTATACGCGGGAGTTGTTGCGTCCTTCTTCGTCTTGAATCTTCCTCTTATTCTCCACTTGATTCGACAGATGAATCTCTCCAACTCCTCCGGATGATGGTAGGGTTTGGATTTGGTGTAGGGTGGATGCGGTGTCTTTTCTAGATGTAAACTGCATTCCTTTTATACTTTCAGACTCTTCCAATGGTTAATGGGCTTTTAAGTGAAAACACGCACATACACGAACTAGGGGTGTAAAACAGTGCAAAATCTGATATCCCGCATGTCCATTCTGTTAGATTGTATACTAAAAGTCTAGCTTTTGTATGAACAATACATTAACAATTAATTTGAAATGAGAATCATATGATAAATGATTGCGTCTTATAATTTATTTATATGCACGATGTAATAGTCCACTTACTTTATACTATAGATAATATGTTGTGCACAACACGCGGAAGATCATATTATCGATTTCCTTATAAAGTATAAACAGATGCTCACAATCGAGATAGACGGGAACTCTCTATCGGGATGGTTGTAGTGTGATTTGGTATTAGTTTGTCTTGACTATAGAATCACATTAGTGCACTTGTGTGTATTGAGTAGGACCGCTTGAGATCGTTTGACTTATACTGACTTATAGAAGAACTTGATCTCAGTTATTATGGATGTTCGTGCTCTTAATCCCTACACAATAACCTCAACACGTTGGGCAGTATGTATTTCTTTGATTCATCAATGGGTGAGATTTACATGTAATTAAATCAACAAACTCGGTGAGTTGGGAAGTAGTGCTGTCTCTATGGTGTGCTGTTGATTGTAGAAGGAATCGTGTTCGACAAATGTTGATGATGTCCCCTTGAGGAGCTCATAAGGATTATCATGTAAACCCTGCAGGTGGATTTATTCCGGCATAATAAAGAGGTTGAGGAGTACTACTCTAGGATGATATATTAATTAATGGAGTTGTCAGCAACTTAATTAACTAATGGGCATAATATATCTTAAACATGGGGAGACTAACGGGCTCATAATAAGAAGGAGCCCATAACGTAATTATGGGGTTAGAACGATAATGCAGTAATAATATTTTAGTGGTATATATTATTATTATTGGACTTAAGTATAAGCTTTGGGCTAAACTTGGATACTTAAGCCTAATGGAGGCCCAACTCTAATTTCTCCTCTTGGTCCCTGCTGTAGCCCATATATAAGTCATCTCAACTATTCTAACCCTAAGGAGACACGCCTAACACGTGAAGAGGGTAGACGGAACAACATACTGAGAAGATCTCGAGGATCATCGCCCACACGATATCGAGATTGGACTTGAGAATATAGTAGAAGACCGGAAGGTTGTTTGCTGCTGCTGTCCGCCAAATAGCATGATTTTTATAAAATCGTACAGACCTCAGAATTTGACATGTGATATACTGATGGAAAGCCACGGAAGAGAGAATCGTTTTGGCACATAGATCACTCAAATTCAAGATCAAATGAGAAAGTTATGCTCAAAACGGTGAGGCTGCGCAGGCTGCCGGTGAGAATCCATCTTCTTTAACATACCCTGGTGAAAGGTAATACGTTTCTTTAGTTTCACGCTTCCACTTAATTAGAAATGTATGGAACCCTAATGGTTCACGTTAACCAAATGATCGAACACCAACAATTGGTATCAGAGCTTCAGTTTCGTGGTAAAGCGTGACACGTTAGGCTAAGATTTTGTGTGGATTATCTGTTTCTTATTCGAAGTAGAATCACATGTATGATTAGAGTTTTGGTATAATTTGATTTTACCTGTATAATCATGTTTCGTCGATGGCCGTGTGGGAGAATTTTACTAAAACTAGTCGTAAATTCACGCAAAAGAAAGATGATTATGAACACACCAAGGATCAGGCGCCCGTCGGCGTGCACGGGGTGAGCAGATTGCGTCTATTGGCGAGCGCAGCTTTTGGAAGTCGAGATGTGGTTGTACAAGGTACACGGGCATAGCCGGGCATTGATGCACGATGGCGTACATGTCATCCAGTGAGCGCACAGCATCGGGTGATGGCACTCGTTGCTGCGCACGGTGGCATGTGGCAGATCGTGCATTGGAACACATAGGCGTGCGCCAGGCTCCCGTTGTCGTGCGAGGGACTTACCACACGGTGGCTGTCGTGCGATCGGTAGGCACGCATGGTTGTGCACACGGAGCTTGGCTGATGGCCGGATAGTGCGCTCGGCGATATGCGTGTGGTTGCACGGAGAGCTGCACGACTGTTCACGTGGCGGCGTGGCGTGTCGGGCGTGATGGGGTGATGTCCTGCGGTGATGGAAGGCGTGGTTTCTTGGAGCCTGATGGAGTGCTTGGCGTACACAGAACTGGGCAGAATGGAGAATCTTTCGATGTTCCGAGCGAGATGATGGAAGTTCTAGTAGAGTTTGCAGGCTTTCCGATTGGGTCATTCACTTTTTCTGGGCGAGTTAGGCGCTGTTCTGGGCGAGTCAGGTACTGTTTAGGGCGAGTCCGGCAGGCGTTCAGGGCGAGTCGACCAGTATTCTGGGTGAATCAAGGTGCCGTTTAGGGAGAGTTAGGCAGGCATTCAGGGCGAGTCAGGAAGGCGTTCTGAGTGAATCAGGAATAGTTCTGGACGAGTCGACGTGTGTTTGGGCAAGGCGGACAACGGGGCTGCACGCTGGACATTTTCACTGTCGATGTTTTCCAGATAATGTTGATGCAGCGTACATGCGATGGCTTGGCGGAACGGTTGTCGCTTTCATGAGCACGATCGGTGGGATGCTTGTGCCTCTGCTGCGTATCATCGACGGCGGTTGTTGTCCGGTAGCCGCAGTCAGATGAGATGTCGGCAGCGGATGGTGTACATAATTACAGTACCGCATGATTGGCGGCTTGGCAGCGTGCTTTCCGGCAAATGGCAGTTCTTTGATGGGCAACAACATGGGTGGAGCGATGCCGCCATAGGCGGTGATTTCTGGGATGCTGTGGGTCCGTGTGTGAGATGACTTGGGGTATAAGTTTTTCTTCCTGTTGCGCAAGGTACCCCTTTGATTTTCTTGGAGTGTTGGACAAGACATCCTGTTTGGCGATTTAATTCCTAATATATGTAACTGCCATAATTGATTATTGTTATATATGGTTGCATGTCGATATCAATGATTTTGATAATATGGACGATATCGATAGTTTTGAAAGTTTGATAATTTAAAAGTTTTTTCAAAAATTTGTTAATCTGGTCGATATCGATGATTTGATAATCTGGACGATATCGACGGTATACTGAGAAGATCTCGAGGGTAGATGGAACAGCATATTGAGAAGATCTCGAGGATCGTCGCCCATACGACGTCGATATTGGACTTGGGAATATAGTAGAAAACCAGAAGGTTGTTTGCTGCTGCTGTCTGCCAACTAGTACGATTTTTATAAAATCGTACAGACATCATAATTTGACATGTGATATACTGACGGAAATCCACAAAAGAGACGATCATTTTGGCGCATAGATCACTCAAATTCGAGATCAAATGAGAAAGTTATGCTCAAAACGGTGAGGCTGCGCAGGCTACCGGCGAGAATCCATCTTCTTCAACATACCCTGGTGAAAGGTAATAGTTTCTTTGGTTTCTTGCTTCCGCTGAATTAGAAATGTTTGGAACCCTAATGGTTAATGTTAACCATACGATCGAACACCAACACGTTCGACCAAAGTAGCTCTGGTCGAATGGAACCAGTCGTAGTCGAACGGACCACCTGTATACTGAACAGACTTTAGCACGTCGTTCGACTACCGTTCGACCAAGAGCGACTGGTCGAATGGCTTGGAGTTTGGTGAAACGGAATCTCGAAATCTCTCCTTTCTGATTCTGACTTTGATAGCACCATGTTTGTGACTTTTCAATACATATCTCGATACGTCTCGATTTAAGACCAAATCATATATAATTATTATTAAAATTAGATCTCAAATTACGTGAATTTTCCCTCTCATCGGTTATTTCTATTTCAATGCCCACAACATTTTTAATATGTATTTTTTTTAAGTATAAGACTTTCATAAATTTTGGAGTTGTTTAATTATTTTATATGAATTTTAGTTCTACCCAACCGAATTTGAGTTGTTATAACAACAAGTACTTTAACCCGTGCGTTGCACGGGGATAGATTTTAAAAAATAAAATTATATAAATATAAATTTTTTGTAATAGTAAATTTATATATATATATATATATATATATATATATATATATATATATATATATATATATATATCGTGGACACATAAACACATATAATTACGTATTCCCTCCGTCCCATCTTAATAATTAAATATTTTTAAATTAGGTGTTTATTCTAACGGTTATATTTTTTTCTATGAGACCCACACAATTAAGTAATTAAAATATATCAATATGACTCATCTGCCACATTAATACAATCATCCACTATATATTAAAATATTATTTATCTCACCTCAATACACATTAAAATACTAAATTTCTTAATCCTTGTGCATAAAATAAATATAACTATTAGAATGAGACGAAGGAAATACATATGTATGAGGTCTTATATTGGGATGGTATGTATATTTAGTTTAGTTCTTTATGTATAATGAATTAAATAGTATTTAGTTGAATCGATGTTATATGACCCTTATTCATTTTTCGTGTACAACAAATTAATGTAATTATAAAAACCAACATTTTTAAAAATTTTATTAATATTTATATTTCATTACATAATCATATGTTAACGTATAGACAATTTCAAATAATGGTTTTAATTACTCAATATTATTTTTAAATACAACCCAAATTTTTTCAATAATTAACTCAAATTGAAACAAATTTTAACATGCTAATTGATAAAAAAAACATATAAAAAATATCTTTAATTTTAATTATTTTGTTGAATATAAAATTATTAGAATTAAAAATGTGATAGATTTTAAATAATTAAATAATTGATAGTTGAAATAAATTATCCTAAAATTAATACTCCCTCCGTCCCATTAAAGTTGTGACACTTTCCTTTCTGGGTTGTCCCACCGAAATTTTGATATTTTCTAAAATAGTAAAAAATTATTACCAAAATAACATCCCAATATATCAAATATTTCAAAACTGTCATTCCACTTAATTACATTAACAACACAATTAAATACTTAAATTAATTTAAAATTAACTTACCACCTAATTAAACTTCTCAACCCATCTGCATAATCAAATCACTCCACCTTTTTCGACCCAACTCCCGATCTCTCTCTTTTCCCCAAATCCAGCCCTCATCTTCTTCCTTTCTCCCAAACCCTAGCTTCCATCTTCTCTCTTTCTCACAAACCTTAGCCTTCACCTTCTTCTCTCTTCTCACCGCTAGGATCCTCGCCTCTCATAAATCGTAACCTCCATCTTATTCTCTCTTCCGCTGAACGGACCCCTTCTCTCTCCGATTCAACCCTTTCTTTCATAAACATATCGTCTGGTACATTTTCTCATGAAAAAATTGGGGATAATCTGATAGTGACTCCCGATTCTTTATCTATGGTGAGTGAATCGGAGCTTGAGTTCAAATACCCTCATTCAGTTAGCAATCTATCTGGGTTCTTGGCGAGAGAGCTTGAGAGCGACGGATCTAGCGGGTTCGAGAAGAACGAGGGCTTTGGGAGCAATTCTGACCTCGAATCGATAGTCCTGGAATCTCTCTTGGGGGAATCAGAGTCGATGGTGTCCAAATCACCATTATGGGATTATGACCTAGCAAACATGGTCGTTCCCGACACTCAGTCGCCGGAGACATGTGAGCTGGTCATTCCCAACACTCAGTCACCAGAGATTTGTGAGCTCTTCGTTCCTGATACTCAGTCGCTGGAAAATTATGAACAACTTGTTCCTGACCCGCAGTCACCTCCTCCTTGGTATGGCCAACAGTTTGAACTCCCTGAAAGTACACAAGCCATCATCTATGAGCTCATCTGCGTAATTTTTCAGCATATAGGTATAAATTTTCAACCTAACATTTTTATCTGTCCATCTTGATTTTCTTTAAGGTGTTTAGTATGTTATGTGATTTGTGTGCATTTATAATGCCTTGTGAGGCACTTGGATTGAGAATTTTCTTTTTAGAGTATTATTCATGCTAATTGGTGTGTTAATTTTGTATGTATGATGCCCTGTGAGGCTAATGTCTTGTTGATTATAGATTGCTGATGTTCTGTATATTTTGTGTCTTTATGATGATGTACTGTGAAGTTGTGATTTTTGTGGCTCTGTGATGATGCCCTGTGAGGCTTTTTGTTGATGATGAAGATTGTGTCTATGTGATAATGCCCTGTGAGGCTATCTGATTTTTTTAATGCAATTGACATGTTCATATAATGGTTGTTGATGAATGATGCCATGTGAAGTATTTTCAATGCAGATTGGCTATGGTTTAGCCTTTTTATGTGACAAATTATTGAGCATGGTGTTGACCAAATGATAAAAACTTTCGGAGGGAATTAGTATTATTAATGTTGGTTGGGATAATTTGACACAATATGATCACACATATTTATGAAGGCACTGTGAGGGTTCTTAGGGCATATATAAATGTTAATGTGGTACTTGTGATGAAAAATTAACGTGTCACCAATAGGTTACTAGCCTATTTAGGAGACTCGTGCATTTTAGTGCCAGTAATAGAGTCACCACTAGGAATAATGCCCTGGTTTGAAGACCTATGACCAATGATGAAATTATTCTGAGGCATTATGCAAAACATAAAATTAATTTCACAATATATTCATTGTTTAAAGCTTAAACAATTATAACAGCAATAGAGCTTACATAAGTGTTTGGTTTATGCTGTAAACAAATGCATAAAAATAAGGAAAACATCCTTATATTAATAGCTGAGTCACCACTAGGTATAATACCCTAGTTAGGAGACCTATGGTCTATGATGAATTTTTTCTGAGGCATTCACCAAATATTCCTTGTTTACAGCTTAAACAAAACATACTAGCAAAAGGGCATACAAATGGCCATGTTTCTACTATAAACAAAAGCAAAAGAAGAAAAACATCATGTTGTTAATTGTTGAACACTAACCCTTGCATCAGATCTGAAATGTCATAGATAGGTTCATATACCCCAACACCTTCAAGTAGAGTATTAATGGACTGCCTCACCAACCCTTCATCCACTTCTAGGCTAATTGGTAGAGCATTTTCCCTAATCATCTTTCCCTTTCCCATGTGAGGTACTTTGTAGTTGATGCCTCCATTCACTTTCAATATCTCAACTAGGCAACTCTGTAGACTAAGGAAAACATTGTTTAATGTAAGAGGGGTTAGATTTTCAAAAGAACGCTTCACATTCCCAATCAAATCATCAATAGAGTATTAGGAGTGTCTCTTTTAAAGGATTGAATAGCCCTAAACCACCCCAAATCATAGATGTTTGTATCAGGGGACTGTGGGGGTTGGCATACAATTCTGATATTGAAACCATCAGAATTTGCAGCCTCCCTAAATACCGGATCATCATCAGATATGTGAGGCTTAGCATTATCCTGTTGTATCAATATGTTCTTGTTCATATTAGGTGACCACTTCTCCTTAATGGCTGGTATAACCTGTGAGTAAGGAAAAAAACATATTAATGTCATCTTTTTGAGAAATCAAAAGAAATGGTGACTTAATTATGTTCAACACTGGATGATTAACTTAAATTAAAGGTTGACAGTGTATACCTTGTTCACAATATAGTCCTTTATCACAATCTTGTTGACACTATCTATATTTTTTGTCACCATAGTACCTCTCACCCTATTTTTTGAATTCCTTACAGCTGGTACAGTCTCCGTGAATGGAAAATTTCCAATTTTCCCATCAAATAAAACATGTCCATCACTATCAAAAATAGGTCTACATACTGCACACATGAACATCACTTTAATTATGAAAATTTTAGACTTGCAAGTTCTGTGTGGCTCATCTTCTCCTATGAGTAAATAATACCTTTCACTTTCTTTAGTCAAGTAGTACCATTTCTCATCAATATGCACTACATTATGCATTTCATCAAAATTTAATCTTCTTTGCATACCTGTCTAGGGTTAGAGCACTCAAACTGAAATTGAGCCTTTGAAGCTTGATCTTTGGAGTTAGCTCAGGTTTGATTGCGTTTGTGTGTGCTCTAACTTTTCCTTTTGTAACCCATCTTCCCACAGTAGATTTACTTACTTTCAGCTCTGTTGCAAGATCTCTGATAGTTGATTTCTGCGAAAATGGGATAGCTTTTATAGCTGCAGCATCAAAATGTACCTTCTTTCTGCGTTCTGCTCCTGCTTTGTTAGATTTCAGAAAAATTGGAATGTTTGCAGCATTTTGCTTTCTTGCTTCAGCCCATATGTATTGAATACGTCTTCTAGTGACACCAAACAACTTTATGGCTTCTTCTACCTTTTCATGATTTATTCTGCCATTTTTGCTGTTAGCTATGATGTATTGTGCAATTATATTTTTGGTTTTGGGTGATAGCTCATGCTTAGATTTTTCCATTTCTTGGTTGCTATTCATTGCTGTTGATTCACATTTATGAGGGGTATTAATGGCTCCTCTCCTAGCTGATTGTGCTATTTATTGTGGTGATTTGGAGGGATCTTTGAATATTAAAAAGATCAGAATGCAGGAAATTAGAGGGAAAAGACAAATTTTGGAGGGTAATTTTGATATGACATGATGTTTTGGAGGGAGATACATCCAATGAATTGAAAATTTTGAGTTTGTACTCTTATTTATTGTACTATATTTTAATGTAATGCAGGATTTTTTTTATAAGGTTGTAAATTTGTACTGTTATTTAATTTTAATAATGTAGGATTTTTATTTTATTTTATTAGGGTTGTAAATTTGTAAGTTATGTAAATTTTTTATTTTACGTTTTTTTTCAGTTTTTTGTATATTTGTGTTGGGTTAAGGTTAGTGGTTAACTTTAATGATAAAGTTAATCACAACACATTAACAACACAAATGGACAAATTTGCCCTTGAAAAGTTGGTTGAAAAGTCAACAAAATACAACTCCTTAATCTCCGTGCCAAAAAAAAATATAACACCTTCTCTGGGACAGAGGGGTACAATATTTAAATCATACATTAAAAAGGAAAATCAGTATAATTGGGATGGGAGAAATTGAGGAGAAATTGAAGAGAATCGAGAAATTGAAAAGATATTATGGAGAGATTTTGATCAAAATTTGAACGGGAAAACTTAAGTTGACCCTATGTGCTTATATATATATATATATATATATATAGGAAAAAAATCAAAACTGTCCATTTTGAAAAAGTTAACATTTTTATTGCTCATGATCAGTGTTTTTAAAATCATAAAAAATATCCACTTTTATGTTTTTTTTCCTCAAACACCCTCACTTACCCTTACAACTTTTGTTTATTTTGATGAGTGATTCTTGAATTTTGGGACCAATATCGCTATTTAGGACGAATAAATATTTTGTTAATAATAATTTACATCCTAAATTTATTTATTTATCTCAAATTTTTCTATTCGCCCTAAATTTACTTGTTTTCCATTCGTCCCAAATTTTTCTATTCATTCCTCTTTATTTAAAAAAAATGGTATTTTTGTTAATGTTCAAATAAAATATATATCAAAAGAAGTAATTGTTAATTTTTCAAACAAAAAAAATTATTTAGCAGTTTAAACAAACCTTGAGGGAACTATTGGTAATCTACATTTTCAATATTACGAACATATGTATTCGCAGAAAGGGCTATTTTAATCAAACCAGAATAAAAGGTGTTGTTCTTAAAGTTATAATAGAATAAAAAAATATATTCTAAAAATTTGACAAGACCCACATAATTTAAACTCATTATTAATATACTCTCTCTCTCCGTCCACTTTAATAAATCTCATTTTATTATTTTAGGGGTCTATTTTAAAGATACTTATTTTTTTCTTTTAGTAAAAGAAAATATACGGCTCACAACTCACTAGTAATACAACTATCTACAACTCATAAAATAATATTCTCTCTATCTCAAGAATACTTGCACACTTTTTATTTGCTCCGTTCCAATAATACTTTCATACCCTAATCATAAATTTTATTCTATTTAATTACGTAAAATATACTTTTTCTCTTTTAAATCATTACAATAAAAAGTTTATTTTCTTTAACTCCCTGCCCAAAATATGTGCGTGTATTCCTAGTATCGAGGGAGTAATATATTTAAGGGTTCGGTACTACAGTGTCCACTGCCAAAAAGTCATATACAAAAATGCCTGGTTCAGAAGAAAAAAACAAAAATGCCCACTTTTGATCTAATTTGACATATTTGCCCTTGATTTGACTTAAAAACCATTTGACCTGTTTTTTTTTTATTCGCGTGCAGTCAAATAAAAGCCGAGTAATTAAATAATTTGCAGAAAAATAAAAGTCCAAAAAATTTGAGAAAGACCGAGTAGAAAATATTAACAGAAAAGACTGGAAAAAGATTGGGAAAGACCGAGTATGTAGAATTTAAAGAAAAGGCCGACCGCGTGAGAATTGAAAGAAAATAAGAACGACCAAGTACTTATGCATTTTGCCGTTCTGCGTGAGAATTGAAAGAAAAGAGGAAAGATCGAGTGATTCTACATGAGAATTGAAAGACCGAGTAGTTTCTGCATGAGAATTGAAAGACTGAGTAGTTTCTGCATGAGAATTTGGATATTAAATATTAATATTTCCAATATTAAATTTTTTATCAAATTAAACATCAATATTCATTTAATAATATTATATGGATATTAATTTATGTCAATCTTATATGGATATTAATCTATGTCAATCTTTAATTTATGTTAATTTTTATAATATACAATATTTATTTCTATAAATCTTTAATTTTGTTAAATTAAAACATAATTTTTTGAATATATTAATTTACGTTAATTTTTTTAATATATTCATATCATTTAGTTAATTTATTTAAATTAAATCACTTATCAACTTTAATTTAAATTTTAATATTAGTGAAATATTTAGAAAGATAGATTTATTATATTCTATCAATCTTAATCTTTCAAAATATGTGTATGCATATATTATAGAATTGTTTCTAATATTTTAGGCATATATATATATAATATATATCATCTAGAATTTAATATCCGGATATTCATTGTAAAAAAGAAATTAATGAAAAGTAGTATTAGTTTAATAATTAGCAGAAAAAATTGAAAGCCCGAGTTGTTAAAAAAAAGAAGAAGAAAAGACCGAATACTTATGTGTGAGAATTGAAAAAAAAAAGAGGAAAGACCGAATACTTCTATGTGAGAATTGAAAGAAAAGAGAAAAGAGCGACCGAGTACTTCTGTGTAAGAATTGAAAAAAAATAGGAAAGACCGAGTACAATAGGAAAGACCGAACATTTCTGCCTTCTGCGTGAGAATTGAAAGAAAAGAGGAAAGCTGAGTAATTTTGGATGAGAATTGAATGACCGAGTAGTTCAATAACGAAAAACCGAGTTAATCATGTTAAACGTGTCCTCATCCAAAAATTAATGTTAGGGATCTCAAAAAAGCTGACACATGGTAGGGCTATATCAATAAAATCATTTCAAAAGTGGACATTTTTACTTATATTTAGTCAAAGTAGGCATTTTTGCAAATATACCAACACAACACAATTCTCTATATTTAATCTACGGAAACAAGCAAATTACCACCCACAGGAGTGGAGTACTTTTCAGTTTTGACTCATCAACATTAACAAGTTTTTGCCTAAAAAGGAAATGGGCATAAAACACTGATAAACAACATATAGAACTGGTTGAACCTTTTCTCTCTTTTTTTTTCTTTTTTTTTTTCCCACTCACTCATCGTTATCTTTCAAGAAATTAAATTATTATTGAAAAAATAAGAAAAGGAAGAGCAAGTCAAATATGAAGTATCCAAACAAGGGGTGGGTCCCCATTTTATTTATTTCATGCAAACGATGATCTTTTGAGCAGTTTTTAGTCTTTTATAAAATCTTTCTGAAACAATGCCACAAAAAAATGCGTAGAAGTGTACAAAATCTTTACACATGGAGGGGGACCATGTTCTAATCACGTGACCATGCTTCCAAGAAAAAGATGCTTCACAATACAAAAGAAAGCCCATCTAATTAATTTGGGTCCATTTTGGATGGAGGATTTCATTTTAAATTTATACTTCTCTCTCGGATTACTAGCTTTCTCACTTATTAGGCTAAAGAGGGTAGTGTTTTTTTTTTAAAAAAAAAATTAATAAAGAAGTCATTTTTAGTAAAAAAAAAAAAGTAAATGATAAAAGAATAACAAACACTTGTGTGAAACAATTTTATGAATTGAGTTTTACGAGGTTAATAAGAAATGATCATAATTGATAAAAAAGATAATCATTCAAATAAATTATTTCATGAACAATTTATAGTTTAATTAAAATTAATTGTATTTTTAATAAAAAGTGATAAATAATTAAGAAAAGAGAATAACGTAGTCATCATTAGACATTCTCATATACATTATACTCCATTGGCAAACACTTGCATGAGGCAGAGTCGATCAAATAAAATTATTGATTCGAGTCAGAACTTTAAAACTTTAAGAATATTTTTATAATAATTATTATAAATATAACTCAAATACCGTTTAAATATAAAATATTACTTTTTCAAATTTTAATTATTAGAGGTAAGTGATAATAATTTATTGATTTTTAAAATTTCATTTTTAGTTATTATATACTCCCTCTGTCCCATATCAGATGACACACTTTCCATTTTGGATTGCCCCACAAAAGTTTGCACCTTTCTAGAAAACCAAAAAATCAAACACAATCACCATTTCTGATACACATTTATTTACAACAAAGCCACCACTACCCAGCACACCTAACATACTTTATCATATATTTATTACTACAAATATCATAATACCCTATGTAGATAGTCGATTTTTATTGGGTGATGTGAGTATTTAATGTGGCTGTTATATGGTTTAATCAGACTAATCTAACATAATATGGAGAAAGAATAGAAGAGGAAGAACACAAGAATTCCTCCCACGTTTGTGAGAGTTTTAAAAAGTTTGTTTCTCTTTATGTTTTTTTTTTTTTTGTTGTGGTGGAGGGAGATAATTCTCCTTTACAGTGGTGATGATGGTGAGGATGAGGTTGAAGGTGAAGATGAGGATGAGGATGAACTGATGTTGATAGTGTTGTTGAAGATAAAGGTGCAACCCCCTTATTATACAAGTGGGATGAACTTCCTATTCTAACAATAGATGCTATAGGCTAATAGCAAGTGGGCATTAAATGCGGGAGATACGAATTTTGCTGTTGACCTTTGGAGGTGTGAAGGGTTGCCTTGGGAGATGGAAAAACCTGGCAATGATGTGACAGATGACTTGACAAGTCATCCACTAGAAGGACTCCAGCTCTGGAAGACCTTGGCAAAACAGGGCTCGACTTTGGCAAGAAGAGCTCGGAAGGGCCGAACACTGGAGAGCTTAGGAGGCCGAGCGCGTGGAGAGCTTGGGAGGCAGATTCACCTCTGGCATGGAGAGCTTGGAGAGGAGGCCGACCTTTGGCGTGGAGAGCTTGGAGAGGAGGCCGAGTCATCTCTGGCGTGGAGAGCTTGGAGAGGAGGCCGACTCACCTCTGGCATGGAAGGCTTGGAGAAGTCGACTCACCTTTGGCGTGGAAGGCTTGGAGAAGAGGCCGAGTCACCTCTGGCATGGAGAGCTTGGAGAGGAGGCCGAGTCACCTTTGGCGTGGAGAGCTTGGTCAGGAGGCCAACTCTGCCTCTGGCGTGGAAAGCTTGGAGAGGAGGCCGAGTCATCTCTGGCTTGGAGAGCTTGGAGAGGAAGCCGAGTCACCTCTGGCATGGAGAGCTTGGAGAGGAGGCCGACTCACCTCTGGCATGGAAGGCTTGGAGAGGCCGACTCAACTCTGGCGTGGAGAGCATGGAGAGGAGGACGACTCATCTCTGGTGTGGAGAGCTTGGAGAGGAGGCCGACTTACCTCTGGCATGGAAGGCTTGGAGAGGCCGAGCTCACCCCTGGCGGTATGGAGAGCTTGGAGATAAGGCCGACTCCAACTCTGGCGTGGAAGGCTTGGAGAGGAGGACGACTCCACCTTTGGCGTGGAGAACATGGAGGGTCGACTCATCTTTGGCAAGGTAGAGCTCACCTTTGGCAAGGATAGCTTGGCAAGGCAGACCTAGGGGACTTCAACCTTATCTTGTGTGTTGTGTGGTGAGTTACGTGTTGACCACCTATCACATTAGCCCCCGAGGTTGCTGTTTGTAATGAAATTGCAAGGAGTAACCTCGCATAGAAGGGATTAGTCTCTTGGCTATATATGACCTTTGTTGGCCTTATTAAAAAACCTCCCTACGGAAAAACCCGATGGGAAAAAACCGCAGGTAGGAAAAAAGAGTACCAACTCGTCGGCCTATCGATCATTTTGGATGTAGCTCTACTCATCACTTCAATTATGTTGTAGCTCATCCAGAGGACTAAATTTCAGAAGTGTGAGCCCTCGGTCTTTCATCATGTTGCATGTCTTTCTGGGATGTTCGTTCTTGCTTCGGGCCCATACTATGGTTTGGCGGTTGACTATGTTGGTCGGATCCGACTTGGCTCATGTTTTTAGCCCTCCGAAATTTGATTATGGTCCCAGACAAAGGAGGAGGTAACTACAGAGATAAGCATAGTGGTTAATGCACTGTTATTGCCAAATAAAATAAATGAAGGCTTAAATTATTTGAGATTTATTAAAGGGTCTATTGTCCCTTGACTTATCTTTAGCCATTTAGATTGTGCAGCTCGGGCACTAGGGCTCGCAGTCTCTTAGGGGCTCGATGACCTTTTTGCGAGTTGTGGCTCATCTTTTGGTGAGCATGCAAGGTGTGAACCTCCTGTAAGGGCCTTCTCGGACTTGCACCTAGGTCTTTCTTCGGCTTAAACCTCGTAAGGTTCAAGCCTCATGTGGGAGCTTCTTGAGCTTACCCCTCGGCTATTGGAGCCTTTACCTAGGGGTCGATATGGCTTCTTGAGCTTACCCCTCGGCTATTGGGCCTTATCCCCCGAGCTTAGCCTTTTGGGTATATGCCTTGGCTATTCTGGAGCTTTTGTGCCTATGCCTAGAGTTTGATAGGGCTCTCCGAGCTTACTCTCTCGACCTTAGTCCCCGAGCTTAGCCTTTGGGTCAATGTCTTGACTTATTGGGGGACTTCGGCGCCTATGCTCGAGGTTGAGTAATGCTTCTTGAGCTTTCCCCTTGGCTATCGGGCCTTAGCCCCCGAGCTCAGCCTCTTTGGGACTATGCCTCGGCTACTCGGAAGCTTTTGGGCTTAGGATAATTTTTTAGTCTCCACGCTCTTTAATATCCTCATGGCGGCTCATCTTGTGGGTCTGTGTGGGACCGAGTGTGTGGAGAGTTTCTGCCTTCGGATAGGTCAGATTTGCCTTCAGTAGGCTGGCTCTGCCTTTTGGACATGTCGGGTCTGTCCATGAAATGGTCCACTCGGTCAGATCTGCCTGTGGATAGGTCAGATCTGCCTTTGGACATGTTGGATCTACCCACGAGTTGGTCTGCTCTCGGTCGGATCTGTTGAGTGGATTGGATCCATCCTTAGATGTGATGGATCTTTATTTGTGAGTAGGCCGATTCTCTCTAACTACTTCCAAAGCTTGTTCCACTTGGACGAAGTGGCACGCCATCACTATATATGCGTCATATGATGGTGGAAAGTCACGTTGGACGGCCACCCACATCTCTGACTCTGGCCATAGGGCGGCAACAACTAGCACGGTGTATGTCTCATCGCTCATCTTCTCTCATGTGGCCTTCTGTTTGTTGAATCTTTTTAGGAAGCTTTGGAGAGATTCTTCAGGACCTTGTTTTATGTTGGCTAGCTTCAACTTGGAGCCCTTCACTTGGACCAGGTAGGCGAATTGAAATAGGAAGAGCCTGTAGAGTTCATCCAAGCTATTAATAGAGGCTGGGGAGAGTGAACTGTATCATGTGTAGGCCGTGTCCCCGAGAGTTAACGGGAATAGTCGGCACTTGGTGGCTTCTGGGCTCCCATGGGCGGTCGTCCACGTCGTGAATTTCTTTAAGTTCACCATGGGGTCCGATCTGCAATCATATATGCCAATTTGAGGGACTTTCACTTCTGGTTGGTATGGTTGAGATGTGAGGTTTGGTGTGAATGGGTTTCTGCCCAGAGGTGGTTCATTCACCTCAAAATGTTGTCCCCTTTCTAACTTATCTGGCCTTCTTTTGAGGGCCATCATTTCTTCAGCTTGTGCTTTCATAAATGACATTTTGTGAGTATGGCCATTACTGTGGGTTGCTTCATTTCCTATAGAGTTGGAAGCCTTTGAACTTGTACTCGTTTGGTGAGAGTTGGACGCCATGATTTCATGTAGTTGCAGAGGAGACAGCCCTCCTTCTAGCACCAAATGTAGATAGTAGATTTTTATTGGGTGATGTAAGTATTTAATGTGGCTGTTATATGGTTTAATCGGACTAATCTAACATAATATGAAGAAAGAATAGAAGAGGAAGAACACAAGAATTCCTCCCACGTTTGTGGGAGTTTTAAGTAGATAGTTTGTTTTTCTCTGTGTTTTTTTTGTTGTGGTGGAGGGAGATAATTCTCCTTTATAGTGGTGATGATGGTGAGGATGAGGATGAAGGTGAAGATGGGGATGAGGATGATCTGATGTTGATAGTGTTGTTGAAGATGAAGGTGCAGCTCCCTTATTATACAAGTGGGGTGAGCTTACTATTCTAGCAATAGATGCTATAGGCTAGTAGCAAGTGGGCATTAAATGCGGGAGATACGAATCTTGCTCTTGACATTTGGAGGTGTAAAGGGTTGCCTTGGGAGAAGGAAAAGCCTGGCAATGATGTGACAGATGACTTGACAAGTAATCCACTAGAAGGACTCCTGCTCTGGAAGACTTCGGCAAGACAGAGCTCGGCTTTGGCAAGGAAGGCTCGGAAGGGCCGAAGTCAATTTTATGAATAGAATGTGTTCTAAAAGGTTCCAAAGGGTACAATACCCAATTTTTGAGTGTAAGGATCAGTAGGGATCAGCTCCACACACATCTACACCTAATTCACACCATTTTTCACACATTTTCCTCTCCATTCCATCTACCTTTCATCCCATTCACCCATCCTTGAATCCATCCATCCAATACACCATCCAAGTAGTTAGAGAAGCAATGGAGAGAGGAGGATTACATAGAGGAGAAGAAGATCACCATTGGAGACATTCAAGGGAGTTTTCATCTACACTTTGTAATGAAACCTATTGTTTATCATATTTTGTAAGGGTTTTAATGTCTATGTTGAACTCCTTGTGACCTTGAGAGGCTAATCTCCTTTGTGAGATTAGCAATATGAATTGTGTTGGATAATTTTGGGTATTTTACAATTGAATTGAATGAATATGTTGATTGAGTTCATTGATTTTCTATCATTGATGCTTTAGATCTTGATGTTTATGATGATTTGTGTGGTTTGTTGTTTTAAACATGTGATTAGATTGAGAAGTCAATTGCATATTTAGGATAATTAATTAAATCATTTCATCAAACACTTCATGTGCATTATAAATTGTAAAGAGATTGAGAAATCCTTTAGAAGATAGAACCCTTTGATAGGACATCCGATTGGTTTGATCGAGAGGTTGATTAATCATGTGAAGGGATTCTCATTTCAAGCTTAGTACCTAGTTGGAATTGTTTGAGTGAGAACCAACCGTTGGAGCTATGTTTAGAACCATATCTTATTCATTCCGAGAAGGAGTTTAAGTGAACTAGTGTTGGCCCTTAGTCTATACCCATGACACATATGAGTTCATTGCATGATACCTAGATTTTCGATGCTTCAAGTATTGCTAGTCTCATCTCTATCTTCTTGGCTCATTCATCCATCTCTCATTCATCTATCTATTTATTTTATTGTCATTTCTTGATTAATCCATCCCCTTTATGATCATCTCTATAATACTATGATGAACACGAGATTGCTTAAACCCTAGTACCTTCCTCCCTGTGGTTCGATAAATTCTTTAATTAGTCATCCCTACTACAAAACGACTAATCAAATGGCGTCGTTGCCGGGGAGGCAACGGTTGCTAGTGGTTTAACGAAGGAGTGTTTCGATTGGTATTGCTAGAGATATTTTTATTGCTTTTCATTATTTGCTTTGGAAAATTTTTTGATCTTACTTTTTCGTTTTGATCGGTACTTGAAACTATCTTGAAAGAAAGAGAAGGGGGATCAAAACCAAAAATAAAAAGTGAGAAGAAGAATTGTAGTAAGCCTTGAGAAGAGCATTTAAATGGAAGGTTGGAACCAATACTTGAGTGATATTTTTGGAAATCAAAGTGCAAGGGTTCCACCTCAACAATCAAGAGGCTATATGAATGAGAGCAACTATGGTTACAATTTGTAAATGGATCAAGATAGCTCTCAATACTACAATCAAGGAAGAAATAGAGAATGACAACAAGCTTACAATACAAATACATTCCACCCTTATCAAGCATGTGCTTATTCTTCACCAAATCCCAACACCAACACTTCTCCTCCGTTCTAAAATCACGCCTTATTGGAATTATATAGAAGATGTGCTCAAGGTAGTGATGAAGGTCAAAATTCTCAATCATGTTTTCTTCAAAATGGATCCTCCGAGATAATTTCACCCGCTACCTTGGAATTGACAGGACAAATAAGGATGATGAATCAAGGTGCTTATGGTCAAGTCTTGCCTAGTTCAAGTTTGGGGGGTGGTCAAAATGTGCAAGGTGTGTCGATTTCTAGCCTTATGGAGCAAGAAAAGTGGAGGATGCCTACCCATCAAGTAGGAAATTCTTCTTTCATGGGAGTGGATGATTTCCAAGAAAATTTTCTAAACAACTATGAAAGAAGTTTTCAAGAGAATTATCCACCAATTCAAGGATGAAATTTTGACAACAAAGAGGGAGGAGAGTTTCAACAAGTTGAGGAAGAAAAATTATCTTTAGAAATATTGATTGAGATAATGATAGCAAACCTTGAGGAAGACAAGAAAAGAGATGAAGCAAGAAATGAGGCAAATGAGAAGAGGTTAGAAGCTCTGGAGTATCAAGTAAGCCAAATTGTAAGTGCTTTGATAAATTTTCAACAAGTTGAAGAATTTGAAGAGGAGAGTAAAATTGAAAAAGAGTTTGAGAAAGAAAAGAATTTGGGAGATGAAGAATCAAAGGAGGTATTTGAAGGCCTATTGAGGCGAATGATATTGATGAAGAGGAACAAAGTCGAAAAGCAAGTGATGATGACTTGAAGAGTGAAATGAGCATTTCTAAACCTTTCAACTCTTTAAGTTGCTTTGAATTTGATAATATTGTTTATATTGACTTTGTCTTACCCATTGATTTTTCTCATATCCTTAGAAACAAAAGAGAAGTCGAAGAGATGTTGGGGGTCTATTTGGTAAGGAGGAATAAGTGGTGTTCGAGAATGGAAAGGGCAATAGAGTGTAAGCTCAAGAGAGTTGAATTTTTAAAGCCATGCTCGAAGGATGCAACGGAGGTCGTTACTTGCCACAAGTGTCTATTAGAGGAAGAAGCACAACGGTTAAAATTCGATGGCAAGGACGAAAGATATCCATAGCCATTCCGATGAGTTCTCCATATTCTATCCGGCTTGAAGACGTTAAACTTAGCGCTAGATGGGAGGCAACCCATCATTATCTTTGTTGCTTTATTTATTGCTTTCAATAAGGATGCTTGTTTTGTTTTGCATTGTTGGCATGTAGGTTGATTGTTCTCGTGAGGAAGATGCCTATTGGAGATATGAGAAGTCCTTGATTTGAAGTGTATAGGTAAGTCACACCACCTTTTCCAAACTTAACTCGAAACTCTTATTTCAATTTAAGTTTGGGGGGATACGGCGTGGTGTGACATACTTTATCTTGAAGTCATATACTTTTCATATTTTTGGGCTAATTTTAAATTTTTCTCATGAGTTCGGTGTAATTTTGGTCCATTTGGTTGAGTGAAAGTAGATGATTATCCATGTTTTGATACCGAATGTTGAGCTAATGTTGTTTTTAAGTTGTGAGCATGAATATGGAGTATTGGAAGCATGAAAAACAGGTTTTGAAGTTAAAAATTGGAGAAAACAGGGCAAACAGTACACGAGCCATGTGCAGTACACGGCCTGTAACAAGTAGCCGTGTACTGACATCAGGCGAAGCAACACGGGCAGGCATAGGCCATTTTGTGCAACACGGGTCATGTTCTGTCATGAAGCACGGTCGTGTCGTCAATACGGGCCTGTAATAGATGTCCGTGTGATGACATCAGAACGTTCGACACTGTCACCCCCTAACGGTTTTACGCAACATAGCTCGTGTTGAGTGCAGATACACGGGCCGTATGAGCAACACGAGCCGTGTCGCGTTCTGAGGCAGATTAAAAGACGGGCTGGCCTCTTCAAAATGGCTCATTCCTCTTCGTCATCTTCAATCCTCTCACTCGAAAATCTCTCTTCCAAACTCCACGAACTATCATCCAACACCACCTCTTCCTCGGTGAATTGAAGGGAGTACTTTTAGTGCTCAACACTTCTTTAGCTTATTTCTAGTCAATTTGGATTGTGATGGATTTGATACTTCATTTGTTATGTTTGTGGGAGGTTCGTAATTTAGGATTTCCTTTTCAATCAAGGATAGGATGTTTGTGAGCTTAATTGATTATGGATTATCTGAATGTGTGCTTCATTTTCTTATGATGGATGGTTTTATATTTCTTGCATGTTATGTGTTTTTGATTGTTTCTTGTTTGGTAAGTCTTTTCTTTTATATTTTGTATGTATTTTTATTCTTGTTAGGGACTGTTTTGGTGGTTTGTTTTTGGGATGTTGTGAGTCATTTTTGAATGTGAGTGATGATATATTGTGGTGATAAGTGATGACAAATTATGATTAAGAATCTCTACACTTTCAAATTGTGACATGTTTTATTTAACTTGTTCAATTTTGAGATGAATGTGGTATGATAAGTCCTTAAAGTCCGAGCATAAGCTTGTGAGCATTTGAGCGTCAACAGTTCATACATGGTTATTTCTTCATGAGTGGATTGGTTATATTTGATAAACTAGAACTTGCTCAAGGACTATGAGAACGAGCCCGATTAGTGGAGATTAGTGAGATGATCTTAGGCCATCCTTATTATTTATAGTCATTGCCATATATTTCCCTACCATGAACATCATCCCTAGTCAACCACTTTGAGCCTATAAGCCTATTTCTTGTGAATTTAGCACATTACAAGCCTTGATTACCCACATGAGCCTTATACATATACTCTTTGTGTGGGTGATTGAGGAGATGGTAGCTAGAAAGGTTTGATAAGAAAGCAAAAGAAAAAGGAAATGGTAAACAAGTAAGAAAATAATGAAAAGAAATTAGCAAAGAAATAACAATATGCTCAAGTACTTAAAAATTTGAAGAAGGAAGCATGCATTAAAAGAAGCTCAATCCAAGGAAAGTTGATGATTAGTGCTCGTGATCATTAAAGATAAGAAAGGAAGAAAGAAAAGTTGAGTAGTTGGAAAAATTGGTCATCTCTTAGATTACTTACACATGATTAGTCACTCTTACCTATATTCTTCCTACTCTACCAAAGAGCCTATTATTACATCCTTAATGAAAGACCTTTTTGATCACTAATGAAAACTTTGGTGGTTGGTGAACATAGTCCGCGAGCAAGCTTATAGCGAGTCGAACCAATCGATTAATAAGTGTTGATTTACCTTACCTTAAAGAGTGTTGAGTGAAATTGATATCCCATTGTGAGGCTTTGACAAAAAGCGACTATATTAACTTTGTTCTCTTATGGTTGAACTTGTTAATTCCTCATGTCATGAGTTTAATGTTGTAGGATGACTTAGCATAGTTTGTAATTATTATTGTTATTGATGTGTTAGTACTTATGTTTGTTTAGTCTTTTCCTAGGTGAAAATCTCTCTCCCCTTGTTTTATCATTTTCGTTGTTCGGGGATGCACAACACTTTAAATTTGGGGGTATGATGAGTGATATTTTCACCTAGATTTTAGTGTCTTTTTATATGTATTTTTGTATTATTTTATTCGTATTTATGTGTATTTTGGTTGTAATTTGTATTTTTATGGAAATATATGTGAATAAACTTAAACATATGATTTTTTGATAAAAATGGATTCTAGAAGCGATAAGGACGATGTAGGAGAAAACGGAACTCAATTCGGAGTTGAAACGAGATAAATGAGTCAAAGCAAAATGCTGAAAAACGCATGTCCAATTTGTGTAATTTTTTTGTACTCTTGAGTAGCTCAAAACTAGAAGTATGATATATGTTTGGAAAGCCACAGAAAAGATGATCGTTTTGGTATAAGAAACACCTCAATTGGAGCCCAAACGAAAAAGTTATGATTACAATGGTGACGTCGTGCAAGCTGTTCCTACTCAGCACAATTGTGCTACATTGCATGACTTGTTACACCTTCAAATGTTGGAAGTTTTGTCAATTATTTATATTCATAGAAAGCCAAGGAAGAGAGGATTACGTGAGCATAAGAATCACCCTAATTGGATTTCGGATGTGAAAGTTATATGCAAAACGGTGAGACTGCGCTGCACCAACCCAAACTTGATCCGAACTCAGCCCGAAGTAATTTTATAATTAGAATGTGTTCTAGAAGGTTCCAAGGGGTACAATACCCATTTTTTGAGTGTAAGGATCAGTAGGGATCAGCTCCACACACATCTACACCTAATTCACACTATTTTTCACACACTTTCCTCTCCATTCCATCTACCCTTCATCACATTCACCCATCCTTGAATCCAGCCATCTAATACACCATCCGAGTATTAGAGAAGCAAGGGAGAGAAGAGGATTGCAAAGGGGAGAAGATCACCATTGGAGACATCCAAGGGAGTTTTCATCTACACTTTGTATTGAAACCTATTGTTTATCATGTTTTGTAAGAGTTTTAATGTCTATGTTGAACTCCTTGTGACCATGAGAGTCTAATCTCCTTTGTGAGATTAGCAATATGAATTGTGTTGGATAATTTTGGGTATTTTGCAATTGAATGAATATGTTGATTGAGTTAATTGATTTTCTGTCATTGATGTTTTAGATCTTGATGTTTATGATGATTTGTGTGGTTTGTTGTTTTAAACATGTGATTAGATTGAGAAGTCAATTGCATATTTAGGATAATTAATTGAATCATTTCATCAAACATTTTATGTGTATTATAAATTGTAAAGAGATTGAGAAATCCTTTATAATTTAGAACCCTTTGATAGGACATCCGATTAGTTTGATCGAGAGGTTGATTAATCGTGTGAAGGGACGCTCATTTCAAGCTTAGTACCTAGTTGGAATTATTTGAGTGAGAACCAACCGTTGGAGCTATATTTAGAACCATATCCTATTCATTCCGAGAGGGAGTTTAGGTGAACTAGTGTTTACCCTTAGTCTATACCCATGACACATATGAGTTCATTGCATTATACCTAGATTTTCCATGCTTCAAGTATTGCTAGTCTCATCTACTTGGCTCATTCATCCATCTCTCATTCATCTATCCATTTATTTTATTGTCATTTCTTGATTAATCCATCCCCTTTATGATCATCTCTATAATACTATGATGAACACGAGATCGCTTAAACCCTAGAACTTTCCTCCCTGTGGTTCGATAAATTCTTTAATTAGTCTTCCCTACTAAAAAATGACTATTTTCAGGAGGCCGAGTCACCTCTGACGTGGAGAGCTTGGAGAGGAGGCCGACTCACCTCTGGCATGGAAGGCTTGGAGAGGCTGACTCACCTCTGGCATGGAGAACTTGGAGAGCAGGCCGACTTACCTCTGGCGTGGAGAGCTTGGAGAGGAGGCCGACTCACTTCTGGCATGGAAGGCTTGGAGAGACCGAGCTCACTTCTGGCGCTATGGAGAGCTTGGAGAGGCCGACTCCACCTCTGGCGTGGAAGGCTTGGAGAGGAGGCCGACTCACCTCTGGCAAGGCAGAGCTCACCTTTGGCATGGTAGAGCTCACCTTTGGCAAGGTAGAGCTCACCTTTGGCATGGAGAGCTTAGCAAGGCAGACCTAGGGGACTTCAACCTTATCTTGTGTGTTGTGTGGTGAGTTAGGTGTTAATCACCTATCACATTAGCCCCCGAGGTTGCTGCTTGCAATGGAATTGCAAGGATTAACCTCGCATAGAAGTGATTAGTCTCTCGGCTACAGATGACCTTTGATGACCTCATTAAAAAACCTCCCTATGGAAAAACCCGGTGGAAAAAACCACAGATAGGGAAAAAGAGTACCAACTCGTTGGTGTATCGATCATCTTAGATGTAGCTCTACTCATCACTTCAATTATGTGGTAGCTCATCCAGAGGACTCAATTTCAGAAGTGTGAGCCTTTAGTCTTTCATCATGTTGCACGTCTTTCTGGGACGTTCGTTCTTGCTCCGGGCCCATACTATGGCTTAGCGGTTGACTATGTTGGTCGGATCCGACTTGGCTCATGTTTTTGGCCCTCCGAAATTTGATTATGGTCCCAGACAAAGGAGGAGGTTGCTACAGAGATAAGCATAGTGGTTAATGCACTGTTATTGATAAATAAAATATATGAAGACTTAAATTATTTGAGATTTATCAAAGGGTCTATTGTCCCTTGACTTATCTTTAGCCATTTAGATTGTGCAGCTTGGGCACTAGGGCTCGCAGTCTCTTAGGGGCTCGATGACCTTTCTGCGAGTTGTGGCTCATCTTTTGGTGAGCATGCAAGGTGTGAACCTCCTGTAAGGGCCTTCTCGAACTTGCACCTAGGCCTTTCTTCGGCTCAAACCTCGTAAGGTTCAAGCCTCATGTGGGAGCTTCCATGAGCTCGTGCTTTAGCTATCTGGGCTTATGCCTTGGACAAAAGTTTCTTTGAGTCTCTCGTGGGCTTTTCTTAGTTATTGGAGCCTTTACTTGGGGGTCGATACGGCTTCTTGAGCTTACACCTCGGCTATATGGCCTTATCTCCTGAGCTTAGCCTTTTGGGTACATGCCTTGGCTGTTCGGGAGCTTTTAGGCCTACGCTTAGGGTTTGATATGGCTCTCCGAGCTTACTCTCTCGAATATTGGGCCTTAGCCTCCGAGCTTAGCCTTTGGGTCAATGCCTTGACTTATTGGAGGGCTTCGGCGCCTATGCTCGAGGTTGAGTAAGGTTTTTTGAGCTTTTCCCTTGTCTATCAGGCCTTAGCCCCCGAGCTCAGCCTCTTTGAGTCTATACCTCGGCTACTCAGGAGCTTTTGGGCTTAGAATAATTTTCGAGTCTCCACGCTCTCGAATATCCTCATGGCGGCTCATCTTGAGGGTCCGTGTGGGACCGAGTGTGTGGAGAGTTTCTGCCTTTGGATAGGTCAGATTTGCCTTCAGTAGGCCGGCTCTGCCTTTTGGACATGTCGGGTCTGTCCATGAAATGGTCCACTCGGTCAGATCTGCCTGTGGATAGGTCAGATCTGCCTTTGGACATGTTGGATCTACCCACAAGTTGGTCTGCTCTCAGTCGAATCTATTGAGTGGATTGGATCCATCCTTAGGTGAGATGGATCTTTATCGAGAGTAGGTCGATTCTTTCTAACTACTTCCAAAGCTTGTTCCACTCGGAGAAAGTGGTGCGCCATCACCATATATGCGTCATATGATGGTGGAAATTCACGTTGAACGGCCACCCATATGTCTGACCCTGGTCGTAGGGTGGCAACAGCTAGCACGGTGTATGTCTCATTGCTCATCTTATCTCCTGTGGACTTCTGTTCGTTGAATCTTTTTAGTAAGCTTTGGAGAGACTCTTCAGGACCTTGTTTTATGTTGGCTAGCTTCAACTTGGAGCCCTTGACTTGGACCAGGTAGGCAAATAGAGATAGGAAGAGCCTGGAGAGTTCATCCCAGTTATCAATAAAGGCTGGGAAGAGTGAATTGTACCATGTGTAGGCCCTGTCCCTGAGAGTAAATGGGAATAGTCGGCACTTGGTGGCTTCTGAGATCCTATGGGCGGTCGTCCACGTCATGAATTTCTTTAAGTGCATCATGGGGTCCGATCTGCCATCATATGTGCCATTTTAAGGGACCTGCACTTTGGTTGGTATGGTTGAGAGGTGGGGTTTGGTGTGAATGGGTTTTCGCCCAGAGGTGGTTCATTCACCTCAAAATGTTGTCCCTTTTCTAACTTATCTAGCCTTCTTTTAAGGGCCATCATTTCTTCAGCTTATGCTTTCATAAAGGACATTTTGTGAGTATGGCCCTTACTGTGGGTTGCTTCCTTTCCTTTAGAGTTGGAAGCCTTTGAACTTGTGCTCGTTTGGTGAGAGTTGGATGCCATGATTTCTTGCAGTTGCAGAGGAGAGAGCCCTCCTTCTAGCGCCAAATGTAGATATTCGATTTTTATTGGGTGAAGTGAGTATTTAATATGGCTGTTATATGGTTTAATTGTACTAATCTAACATAATATGGAGAAAGAATAGAAGAGGAAGAACACAAGAATTCCTCCCACGTTTGTGGGAGTTTTAAGTAGAGAGTTTGTTTCTCTCTGTGTTTTTTGTTGTGGTGGAGGGAGATAATTCTCCTTTACAGTGGTGATGATGGTAAGGATGAGGATGAATGTGAAGATGGGGATGAGGATGAACTGATGTTGATAGTGTTGTTTAAGATGAAGGTGCAGTTCCCCTATTATACAAGTGGAGAGAGCTTACTATTCTAGCAATAGATGTTATAGGCTAGTAGCAAGTAGGCATTAAATGCGGGAGATATGAATCTTGCTCTTGACCTTTGGAGGTATGAAGGGTTGCCTTGGGAGATGGAAAAGCCTGGCAATAATGTGACAGATGACTTGACAAGTCATCCACTAGAAGGACTCCAGCTTTGGAAGACCTCGGCAAGACAGGGCTCGGCTTCGGTAATGAGAGCTCTTAAGGGTCGAGCGCTTAGAGAGTTTAGGAGGCCAAACGCGTGGAGAGCTTATGAGGCAGAGCCCGTGGAGAGCTTGGGAGGCCGACTCACCTCTAGAATGGAGTGCTTGGAGAGGAGGCCAAGTCATCTCTGGCGTGGAGAGCTTAGAGAGGAGGCCGACTCACCTCTGGCATGGAAGGCTTGAGAAGTCGACTCACCTCTGGTGTGGAAGGCTTGGAGAGGAGGCCAAGTCACCTCTGGCGTGGAGAGCTTGGAGAGGAGGCTGAGTCACATTTGACGTAGAGAGCTTGGACAGGAGGCCGACTCACCTCAGATGTGGAAGGCTTGGAGGGGAGGCCGAGTCACCTCTGGCGTGTAAGGCTTGGAGGGGAGGCCGATTCACCTCTGGCGTGGAGAGCTTGGAGAGGAGGCCGACTCACCTCTGACATGGAAGGCTTGGAGAGGCCAACTCACCTCTGGCGTGGAGAGCTTGGAGAGGAGGTCGACTCACCTCTGGCATGGAGTGCTTGGAGAGGAGACCGACTCACTTCTGGCATGGAAGGCTTGGAGAGGCCGAGCTCACCTATGGCGGTATGGAGAGCTTGGAGAGGCCGACTCTACCTTTGGAGTGAAAGGCTTGGAGAGGAGGCCGACTCCACCTTTGGCGTGGAGAGCATGGAAGGGCTGACTCACCTTTGGCAAGGCAGAGCTCACCTTTGGCATGGTAGAGCTCACCTTTGGCATGGAAAGCTTGGCAAGGCAGACCTAGGGGACTTTAGCCTTATCTTGTGTGTTGTGTGGTGAGTTAGGTATTGACCACCTATCACATCCTAAAAGTTATCACTTTTCTTAATATTCGTGCATAAGATAGGGCGCAAATATTTGTGGGACGGAGGGAGTAAATATTTATCTGAAAAGAAAATTGGAAGGATAAATTAGTTAAATTTGGTTTTGAAATTTGAAGCATACAAAATTAAAAAAAAATGAATGAAATTATAAATTAAAGTAAAAATAAATAAATACTCTTTATGTTCATCCTCAATGTATCTATTTGTTTTTTGCACGTGGATTAAGGAGTATTATTATTTTATGTGTAGTAGGTAGTTAGTTGTATTAGTGGAGGGTATGAGTCTCATATTTTATTTGTATTAGTAGAGTGTGTGGGTCCCATAGTCCAAAAAGAAAAATGGATAGATTAAGAATGGACAGACCAAAATGGTAAGATGGATATATTGACAGTGAATAGAGGGAGTATTATACTGTAATATAATAATTTGAAGATTTTAAAAATGTAAAATTTACAAGAGTAAACAGAAAATGATTGTACTGAAAATATAATCAAAATTTAGATTTGAGTACCTAATAAAGTATATTCTCATCTCAACCAAGTGGACTAGCCCACTTGGCCACCGAGCTCCTCACGTAAGTGAGTGACCCAGGTTCGATTCCCATTGGAACGAATATGAGGGGAGTTATAAGGAGGCTTGGGAGAATAAAGGTGTATGGGGACTTGGTGAACTAACTACTAACCATACTAACAACTAACTTTGTATGATAAAAAAAGTATATTCTCATCTCATTATTCATTGTATAAAATAATTATATATATATTCACTTGCTGGACTCATTGAAGGCAATTGATGAAAATTGATAACATCTTTAATAAATGGTGATAATATTTTTATTAAAAATGAAAGTATCATTTAAATCTACTCGCTACCTATTAAAATATTATTTTTCTTAATTTAAGTACAAAAAGTAAATGTAAATATTTGGACAAGACATAGCGAGTATAAAGTAATATTCCCTCCGTCTCGACTATAGATCCCCATACTAACAACTAAATTTGTCCGATAAAAAAAAGTATATTCTCATCTCATTATTCATTGTCATAAAATAATTATATATATATTCACTATAATTTTCTTTTTTAAACGGGCTCCATAAATTTAGAGACCTTGAGTCGTCGGACTTGCTGGACTCATTTAAGGCAGTTGATGAAAATTGATAACATCTTTAATAAATGGTGATAATATTTTTATTAAAAAATAAAAGTATCATTTAAATCTACTCGCTACTCATTAAAATATTATTTTTCTTAATTTAAGTACAAAAAGCAAATGTAAATATTTGGACAAGACATAGCGAGTATAAAGTAATATTCCCTCCGTCTCGACTATAGATCCCCATTTGTTATTTAAGGAGTATTATTATTTTATGTGTAGTGGGTAGTTGTATTAGTAGTGAGTAATGAGCCATATGTTAGGTTCATTTATTAAAAGGAGAAAATTAGTACTTTTGAGTGAGACACTCAATATAGTAAAATGGGAACCTTTCGGTGGGACGGAGGGAGCATTTGATTAATAGAAAATGATAATGATGCAAACTTTTTTATGAACAATTCATAATATAAATAAAAGTAATACTCCCTCCATCTCATAAAATGTTTCACGTTTACTGTTTCATATTGTTTAAAAAATTGATCTTTTTGACTAATTTTATTGACTTTAGAGGGTATTATAGTATTTTTAAATAATAAAAAAGTATAAATTAATGGTATGCATGTGAAAAAGTAATGACAATTTTAAAATTTAAGTAACTTTGAGGTTATTATATAATAAAGTGATATTTCCTGTTTTGGAGGTGTGAAGAGTTTTGTGAGACAAACAAATGAGAAAAGTACGAAAGATTTTGTGGGATGAAGAGAGTAATATTTTTAATAAAAAAGTATTTAAAAGAAGAGAAACTCTCTTGTGAGACGAGTTTTTTTACGGTTGTGAGACGAGTTGACCCCTTACTAAAGTATGTTTATTATATAAGTAAAGTATGCTTATTTGTAGTTAAAGTATGTCAATAATGAATCATATTATAACACCATAAATCATATTTTAATTCATCATTTATGATACTTTAAAAAACATACTTTAATAATTATTAAGCATATTTTATCTATATAATATGCATATTTTAACATGTTTCACAAACAGTCTCACATATATAATATCTTACAAGAGAATTTGTCTAAAAAGAAAATGCGAAACGTTATTATGCAAGTGTTGTTAATAAAAAAAATGACTTTTTGGTGTGATAATTTTAAATAATTTAATGTGACAGTGTATGAAAGTTTTAACTTTGCTCAAAATATGTGATATGTTTGTAATATTATTTGTAAGTGTATTAAAATTGAGAACTATTTCTACTATTTTGTAAATTATTTTGGTACGGATAAAAATACTTATATAAAGAGAACTGATGAATTATGAGTTTTAAACATTTTTGTGGTAAATACATAAATTTATACGGGGTAGCTATTTGCACCCCCAATAATACTAAACATATCTCATAAAAATATTAAATTAAAATATTTCTAACTGAAAAGGCTAAAATAGCCTTATATAGCTATGATTAAAAAAAGAGAAATTAGTTGTGATGGGTCAAACAACTTAAAACTTTGTCTAAATGGCCTTTGATCAAAATTGTTTTATAATATTAATTAAAAAAACAGTAAAATAAAAATTAGTATTTACAATTGAGAATTATATGTTCCTTTAATTAAAATTTGCCCCAAATTTTTTCAAAATCAAGAGCATGGTGAAGTCTTCCATCGTTGGTGAAACAAATCTTTCAAAATCAAGAAGGCTGATGAAGGTCCAAGAATTTTTCAAAATCAAGAAGGCTAGTGAAGACTCAAACATCATTTGTTCGTTGGTGAAGACAGGCTCATGACAAACTGCTTCTTCTTCTCTTCTCAGGTAGTGGGCTCGAATTTTCTATAATTCTTCTTCCTCCTCAATTCTCCTATTTTTCTATGCTCTTGGGTTACACTTGGTATGGAATTACTGTCCGATAGATACTTATTTTTTATGGTGAAATTTTAGGCAAGACAGTGATAATAATGAAGTTGAAAACTAAGCTTTGAACTTTATGCCTAAAGGTGTTCGATGAAATGCTTGAGTGAAAATTTTGGTTTAAATTAAGTCTTCCGTTATGAATTCGAGTTTGCAACAAGGCAATGATCAGACTGTTCCAGAATATATATGCTTATATGCATTTATGGGTACTTATCTCTACGACTTGTTACTCACGGTAGCCATAATTCCCTGTAAATTTGATTTTCCTTACATTGTGGAGGCAAATTATAATTTTGCACTCTTCAATTACATCTTCAATGTTTAATCCCTTTATCTTGTTCTTTTGTTCTTGAATTTTTTTAACATTAGATTCCATTAACATCCCAGTAAGTCATCCTTGAAAAATTCTTCCATGTCATTGCATTTTCTTGTTGGTTGATGATACACATTAGAAAGGATTGAGTTTCACTTCTAATGGCTTTCATTCTTCATATTTAAATCACTCTTTTGACCACTAAACCCCGTTCAACATTATTATTATAATTAATACAGAATATGTAATGAATTGAATAGAGAAATAGTGGGAAAGACACAATATCTCAAACACATGAATTTGGCAGATTTTCGGATGCATCTGCCACCTTTTAGAAAAATGAACATAACTCCTTGTAGAAAATTCCAAACGACTCTTTGCTTGTTGCGTTAGAAACTAGACTGATAGGGCTTTTCATCCGTATATTATTCATTGTCTAACTCTCTTCTAATTAGAGATGTTAATACGGTCCTGGACCGTAGGTACGGCCCGTTTAACCCGAAAAAATATAGGTTTAGGTTTGTTAAGTAGTAGCCCGTTTAAATCAGGTCCCTTTTGGACCAAACCGATTAGCCCGCGACCCTATAGGGTTAGCTCGTAGATTAATAGGGCTGTCCCGATTAGCCCGATTAAATTTTTTATAATAAAAAATTAATTAATAATATACTTAAATTATTAAAATTAATAATAATTTTTTATGTTAACAAATAATTTCTATTGATAATTATATCTAATAGTAATTTAATACCCTACAACTTACTATATTTTTGTTGGTTTGTCATTTTAAAATAAAATAATTTAAGAATAAAGTATGTGAGACATTTTAAAAAGTAATATTGAAAATAAACTATGTTAATTCACATATAATATTAACATATTTGGAATCCCAAAATTCTTTTTTATTTTTATGTATAAACTTATAAATTTATAGTTCATTATTAATGTTAGAACAACATTTGATGTATTTTTAATGTTTAATTATGTTTCAAATTTAATTAATATTTTTTTATTTTTTTATTCATCGACCCGTTAGTGGCCCGTTTAGCTCAAGGCCCGCTAGGGTTAGGGTTATGTTCACATAAATAATGGCCCATTTAACATGGACCGCTTAACCCGTGACCCATTTAGCCCGTAACCCTATAAGTCTGGCCCTATAGGTTCAGGTCCAGCCTGTTTAACATCCCTACTTCTAATCAGTACCAATATTTTTTCAAAGATACCCTATGTGCTGAAATATTTTCTTCATCATCTATGCTCTAGTTACCTAAGTGTTTGTCTTTCTTACATATCTCCCTATCTCTCGAAGATGATTGTCTTTCTCACATGTCTCCATATCTCTTGAAGATGAGCCATATACTTTTGTCAATAATTATAGGATCATAACTTTGGAGTTTGCTTATAAAAAAGAGGTTGTTTGTCGAGCGAAGATTTGTTATGAGTCCTCAGCAAGGAAAACGTAATTATATTTAGTTTATGTTTTTTTTCTTTAAATTATTTGCTTATAATTCTAACACTAAATTTAAATACAGATATGATTGTGGTATGTCCACTGCAGATATAATTCTAACACCCAATGAGTAATTTCTACCTACCTTCCAAAGCTTATAACTATTATAAATATTTACAATTATCTCAATCTAAGACATGTCTACATGCTATTGATGTCATCTTCCGAATTATGGTTGTGATTAGTGTGTTAAAATGTGAAAATATTTTGATCCATGATTAATTTTAGTTTTAATTACAGTAATTCATAAAAATATATTATTCTATTTTAGTATTTTGTTGAAATATTATAATTAAACCAGTTTGTTTTAGATATGTAGGGGAAAAGAGAGATGATGGAGAAAAGACTATATGGTAGCTGATTTATTGTAAAAAAAAGGAAAAAAACTTATTTTGAATTCTTTTGGTTTATATGTAAAACAGTAGTGTTATATATAGTGTGACTACAAATTTCATCATCACTTGTTTAAATGAATTTCGTTTAATGTTAAGTTGTTTTTCTACTATTTTGTTTATTTTTACATAACAACATAAAAATTGTCAAATGGAATTTTATAATCAAATCGAAAAGACTATTAAATTTTGGAAATTCCCTAAAATCACTCAAATTTTGAATAACGGAGTGCAAGTTGTTATAACGGAATTGTTCCATTATGGGGTCAGACAATACAGAATTGTCTATTCATTAGAAAAATCAGTTAAAATAGTATATAATAATGGTAAAAGTGAAGTTCTGTTACTAGGAATGCCCCAAGAATCACTACAATTTTATATAACGACGTGCAATAATGAAATGATTCTATTATGGGTAAAAAAAATGCTATATTGATTATCCACTAGAGAAATAAGTCAATGATGTTTAATAATAAAAGTAAAAATGTGAGCTTTTGTTTAGGAGGGCCCCAGAATCACTAGAATTTCGAATAACGGCGTGCTAATCGTTATAATGGAATGGTTACATTATGGGGTGAGACAATGCTAAATTGACTATTCACTAAAGAAATCAGTCAAATGATGTACAATGAAGGTAAAAATAAGAAATTTTAATTGAGACGACCACAGAACAACTCGAATTTTGATTAACGACATATAAGTCGTTATAACGACATGATTCCGTTATGGGCATAAATGCTCATATTTTTGTACGCACCAATCAAGTAGTGAATTAGGATCAAATATTAAACACCTACGTTGATTTCATCATATTGCTACAAGCTTATTTGAAAATACAAGTGTATACTTATGATCTGTAATAGTTCGCATCAAAACTTACATATGTTACTTAGAACATTAGTGATATATTTCATAAGTGAGTCACTATTAGCATTCTTTTGTTACATTATGATAATATTAGGTTTTACATCTACATATGGAGATCCGAGCAAGTCCAAGACCCCTAAAATGACTCAAATTTTGAATAACGAAGTGCAAGTCGTTATAATGAAATGGTTCCGTTATGTGACCAAACAATGCTAAATCAGATGTCCACTAGAGAAACAACTTAAATGGTGTAGATTGAAGTTAAACGTGAGAAATTTTGACTGAGACGATTACGGGATAACTCGAATTTTGAATAGCAGCGTGTAAGTCATTATAACGGAAATGATTATGTTATTGGCATAAATACATATATTTCCGTACATACCAATCGAGTAGTGATTTTGGACCTCATATTAAACACTTGGTTTGATTTCATCATATTTCTACACGCTCATTTAAAATAAAATACAAGTGGATACTTCATATTGTAATGCTTTGTATCCAAACTTATCACATGCTAATTAGAACATTTTTAGAATATTCCATAATTGAGTCAATATCAGCATTCTTTTGTGACCTTATGATAATATTAGGCTTTATATCTATATATGGAGATCCGAGCAACTCTAAGGCTCCTAAAATCACTCGAATTTCAAATAACATCGTATAAGTCGTTATAACAGAATGATTCTGTTATGTGGTCAAACAATGCTAAATCGGCTATCCACTAGAGAAACAACACAAATGGTGTCCAACGAAGTTAAAAGTGAGAAATTTTGACTGAGGCAACCCAGGATAACCGAATTTTGAATAACGACATACAAGTGGGTATAACAGAATGATTCTGTTATACATAAATACACATATTTTTGTACATACCAATGAAGTAGTGATTTTGGACCTCATTTTAAACTTCAACCTTGATTTTATTATATTACTACAAGCTCATTTGAAAATTCAAGTGGGATACTTCATATTTGTAATGTTTCGCATCCAAACATTTATACTTCATACACTTATTCATATGACATGTATGAAATAATTCACATGTGACTCAATATAAATATCCGTTTGTTAGTTTATCCAAATATTATGTTTTGACATTGTATGTGGAGATTTAAGCGAATGAAAGGCCCCTAAAATCGTTCGAATATCGAATAACGGCGTACAAGTCATTATAACGAAATGATACCATTATGGGGTCAGACAATGCTAAATTTTCTATTCACTAGAGAAATCAGTCAAATAGTATACAATGATGGTAAAAGTGAGAAACTTTTACTGAGACGACCCCGGGATAACTCAAATTTTGAATAACGAAATACAAGTGAGTATAACGGAATGATTCTGCCATGAGCATAAACACTCATATTTTCGTACATGACAATTAAGTTGTGTGTTTGGACCTCATATTAAAAACATGCGTTGATTTCATAATATTTCTACAAGCCCATTCAAAAATTTAAGTGGGATACTTCATATTTGTAATACTTCACATTCAAATTGTATACGTTATATACTTGTTTTATTTAACATGTATGAGATATTTCATATGTGACTGAATATCAACATCCATTTGTTAGTTTATTAGAATATTATGTTTTAACATGTATGTGGAGATCCAAGCGAATGAAAGGCTCCTAAAATCGATCGAATTTCGAATAACGTCTTGCAAGTCGTTATAACGGAATGATTTCGTTATGGGGTCAAACAATGCTAAATTTGTTATTCTCTATAGAAATCAATCAAATAGCATACAATAATGGTAAAAGTGAGAAATTTTGACTGAGACGACCTCGGGATAACTCGAATTTTGAATAACGACATACAAGTGGGTATAACAGAATGATTCCGTTATGAGCATAAACACGCATAATTTCGTACATGACAATTAAGTTGTGCGTTTGGATCTCATATTAAACACATGCCTTGATTTCATAATATTTTTACAAGCCCATTCAAAAATTTATACTTCATATTTGTAACACTTCGCATTCAAACTGTATATTTTATATACTTGTTTTATTTAACATGTATGAAATACTTTATATGTGACTAAATATCAATATTCATTTGTTAGTTTATTAGAATATTATGTTTTGATATTGTATGTGGAGATCCAAGCGAATGAAAGACCCCTAAAATCGATCGAATTTTAAATAATGGCGTGTAAGTCGTTATAACGGAATGATTACGCTATGGAGTCAGACAATGTTAAATTGACTATTCACTACAAAAATATATCGAATGGTGTATAATGAGGTAAATGTGAAAAATTTAGATTGAAACGATCCCGAGATAACTTAAATTTTAAATAACGACATATAAGTTGGTATAACGAAATGGTTACCGTTATGGGTATAAATGCTAATTTTTCAAAAATCCATAAAATATTAATAATTTAGTAAAATTCTCCATTTTTTATTTTACAAAAATGTCCCAAACTTTTATTATTTTCTTAAAAGCCCCTAAAGTATTAATAATTTAATAAAAATCCTATTTTTTAAAGAGAGGTCATTTACACAAAATTTTATAATAAAAGAATTATCGATATTTGGAGAAATCCTATAGAGCAGAGCAATGTTATAGTGGCATTAGGGCTCTTGTTTAAAAATAAGAATGACCATCTCCGACGATGCATCATCCTCCGATAGGGTATTTCCTGGCTCCTTTTCTTCTGTACACCAATTGATTTGGATGCTGTCGACTGGGATCGCCCATTTTTATTTCTCGCACTTCTACTGTCAGCATCTGAAAAGGCATTTTCATCTTCTGAATCCCGCTGGAACTTCTGTTTGATTACTCTATTCTGTATACCAGAACAACACACAAAGGAGCTTCACCATCATAGACTGATAGCATACATGGATTCGAGCATTGCTCCAAAAAAATTATGATACAAAGAGACTAGCTAGCATCAACACAGAAAATATTTTAAAATAAGGTTTAGAAGACATTATCCATAAGCATACAAATAGTTTTCAATAAAATAACACTGGTGCTGCTATTTTATTAGGGCAAAAGGTCACTTAAGCCCCTCAACTTATTTCATGGGAGCAAAGAAGCCCCTCACTTATTTTTTTTCATCTAAACCCTTTTCTTATTTGAATTGGATCAAGAAAGCCCTTCTTCTTCTAAATACAGAACACGAGAACATTGTTGTTAGAAAATAAGATAATGGTTGTAATCCTCTTCCATAATATCTACCAAAGCATCAAATGCCTCATAAGCCTTAAAGGAATTCTTAAACTCAAAAACTAGAGGAGGTGATTCTGGAAAATCTTTCAACCTAAGAGTAGGACTTGGAGCAGTTGAAAACTGAAGTAGTTAATTATCATGTAATGGAGTCTGTTCTTCAAGGACTTGTTTACCTTTGTCCAATCTACATGGGCCCAGAGATAGATGGCAAATCAGACCTGATTTCCTCTTCAGCATATAGAAGATGATTCATCCTAGTACTAACAGGATTTTGATTTAGTATCCCCTGTTCTCTTGCAAGAACTAAACAAGTGACACATAATAATTCCGGGGTTTTTTTAATCTCAAGAAAAACTGTGAGTTGTCTATCCTCGAGAAATCTATTTTCGCAGGTACCCAAACATATTGATATTGCTTTCCATTCAACGATCTCTTATCAATTCTAATAGGGGAATCCACTGCATGTATGATACCTGGTATGCCCGATGGATCCCAATTCCCAATACTCTCACGGGAGTTCATAAATTCGGACTCAAACCATAGAAATTGAAGATTGGCTCTTATACGGATCCAAAACTATTGAAGCGAATCGTACCTGGATTTAGATTCCTAGTTCTTCCCGAAATGAGCCGTATTTTTTCACTCTCATTAATCACCCGAATGTGGTAAAAACCTCTACCCAAAGAGAGATAGATAGGGCAAATCGCAGTAATTTGCGATGTAATCCATCATAAGGGGTGGGCTTTTCTAATTTCTCGTAGCACATCCTTGCAATCAATAAAATTTTGAGAGATTCGGTGAGTTTTCGACGAAAACTTGGGCCAACCATAACTGTAAGATGTTCTCATGTTCTATATTTAGAAGAAGAGGTGCTAATTGGATCCAATTCAAATAGGAAAAGGGTTTAGATGAGAAAAAAAGTAAGTGAGGGGCTACTTTGCATCTATGATACAAGTTGAGGGGTTTAAGTGATACTTTGCCATTTATATTATAATAAAGTATTCAACAATTACAGCAATTGCATATTAGTACAGAATATTAAACAAAACCCAGCCTCAATTACCGATTTGCGCGGTGGTTTCTTGGATTTTGCTGCAACCAGAATTTGACTCTGATAATCGAAGGATTTACAAAGACTAGATAAACAATTGGGTTTACGCCAATCGGAAAACAGATGGGGGGTGCCCAGTAGCCGGTGGATGCCACGGTGGAGCAGCAGCAGTTTGGTATTTAAGGGCGACTCATAGGTCGGAGGATAATAATCATAGTTATATAGGGTATTTTAGTCTTTTCAATTAAAAATATTTTAGTTTAACATTTTTATGGGGTATGTTTAGTATTATCATGGGTGCAAATAGCCGTTCTCTATTTATAACTCAAATATAGGAACCTACATCCCTTCAATGTATTTATGTTTCTATTTCATATTCATTAAAATATTTTTTCATAATTTAATTACAACTATTTTATTTTACGGGTGATATTGGATGTACTTTTGAGTTGAAAAATTAAAAATATGGGTCAAACATTTGTGTAAGATTGTCGAAAATCATTCCGTGAAATGAATAAAAAGTGATACTCTTCATAAAGAAAAATGATACTATATTCAATTAACGAAGAGTGATAATGATGATATGAATTATTTTATTAACAATTTATAGTATAAAATTAAAAGTGATAATATTTTTAATAAAAAATTATATCTAATTACAAAGACGAAAAATGGACTTATCGTGAGACGGTTTTAAACAAGACTTTTACAAAATAGTACTCCCTCTGTCCCGGTCATAGGTCCCATTTATTTTTTACATGTGAATTAAATAGTATTATTATTGTATGTGTAGTAAGAAGTTGTATTAGTAGTGAGTGATGGGTCATATGTGGGTCCCTTTTACTAAAAGAGAAAAATGAGGATTTTTGAATGGAACGCCCAATATAGTAAAATGGAGACCTTTCGGTGGGACGGAGAGAGTATGATGCAATAGATAGTTATTTTCTTTTATTTAATACTCCCTCCATCCGCACGAAAGAGAGTCTTTTACTTTTGTGCACATTGATTAATGAGTATTATTATTTAATGTGTAGTGGGTAGTTGTATTAGTGGGAGTGTGGACCCCATATTTTAGTTGTATTAGTGGGTGTGTGTGGGTCCCATGTGAGTAAAAAAGAAATGGCCCTCTTTGGAGCGGACGACTAAAATGGAAAAAAGATCCTCTTTCGAGCAGATGGAGGGAGTAATAAAAATTAAATTAAACTTAATTTAACTACTCCCTCTGTCAGCTCTAAAAAGAATCTTTTTTTTATTTTAGTCGTCCGCCTAAAGAGTGTCATTTCCTTTTTTTACCCATATAGAATCCACACATACCCACTAATATAATTAAAATATGAGACTCACACTCTCATTAATACAACTATCAACTATATATTAAATAATAATACTCATTAATTAACGTGTACAAAGACTCTCGAGTGAACGGAGTGAGTATTAAAATATGTACCCGTGCCTCACCTAAACGTGAAAATAATATTTAGTTAGTACTCCCTCCGTCCCGGAGAAGTTGACGCTTTTTTTTGGCACGGAGATTAAGGAGTATAATAATTTAATGTATAGTGAAGTAAAGTGAAATGAGATAAATAATATTTAATGTGTAGTGGGTAGTTGTATTAGATGTGATATGTAGGCCCCCATGAGAATAAAGTAATTGGTTTTGTGTGAGTCCCATATATTAAAAAATAAATATGTCAACTTTAATGTGACAAATCAAAAAAGAAAGTGTATCAACTTCTATGGACGGAGGGAGTACAAAATAAGAAAGTAAAAATATTCAATAATGTACTCATTACCATTTCTCTACATTAAATTATTAATATAGAATGTCATTAAAACTCATGTTGCTTGGCAAAATATCACAAACCATACCACCTCATTAATTCTATTATTCCCCATTGTCTACCTGGTCATTTGAACTTTGTAAAATGGATAAAATTAACCAACAAATTAAAAATAAAAATGTAAAAGTGATCGAGATGCCTCACTCAGATATTTTAGTTGCAAGCCATTTTCAACTCTGGAACTTTTGCTTTGAATTAAATTCAATTTTCCTACAATAAAATATGAGGAAGATTAGATTCAAGAAAACATGGTTGTACTCTGTAGAACAAACCAAAGCAACTTACTTTAAGCTTATTTCGTCATCTTTCCACTGTGTCAATATTATATTATTATATCTACTAGTGTATTTTCTTTAATAAAAGGATTTCTTCATGAATCAATGTACTACTTTTATTTTATTTTATTTTATTTTATTTTATTGTTCTCTTCCCTGAATGTTGGTAGGGTAGGAATTTCTCTTACTGCCCATCAGTTCTCAGGTATAAATCAATGCTACTTACGGACTTACAGCATAGTTGTGTGTGCGTGTATACTGTATATGTATTTACATAGTACACATTAATATACATACACTAATTTTGAAATTGTATGTATAGAGATATGAAGAATGAGGGTGGGTAGGGCGTTCTGGTGGTCCTTAATTCTAGTGGGCTCAAGTTGGTGTGACTGATTTGATAAATCATGTGCCTTGGCTCTCTCCCCACACTATTTACATTTTTCTGTTCATCCATATAATTCCTACCAGTATAAATCTTCCATTCTTTATTTTGTATTTTAGCTTTCTTTTTACAGTTTAGCATCAGTGAAATTCTTGAAACTTCTAGAACCTATGGTTACTTTCACCATTCTTAACTGATTTGAGAGGTGGGGTGGTGTTATTTTTCTCAGTTTTCCTTGGTTCTTGAAAATGCTGACAAGTGGGATGAGCTTTCATTCGCTTGGAGCTTAAATGTTTTGTGATCTGAAAGGATTAGATTACCTGAAACAACAACCCCCCCCCCCCCCCAACCCCCCTTTTAATTTTCATAGGAGTTATTACATTGTAATGACAAATGTGAGTAGGATAAAAATTTGTGTTGAGGATTGGAGATGCCACATGGGGTTAATGAGAAGTGGGGTGCTTTGTTTTTTGTTTCTGGTTAGAAGTTAGATTAATGAGTTGTTGAATTTGGATATTTAGCACCACCACCTCATTAATTGTTGGCTCATCCTGTTTTCTTGGACCAAATAGGGTATTGCTGTACTGAATTCTGCACCTAATTCTTGCAAGTTTCAGAAATTCACCTTTAATCTCTATGGATCTTGGCTATGGAAAGTGTTGGAGCAATCAAAAGGTTGGTATGATTTCAGTTCTTTCTGCATTTACGACTGTGTGATTGAAATTTCTGAGAACAGTTTCATTAAATTCTTGGTGTTTTATAAGCTTTTAATTTATCTATATCTTTTTAAAAACATTTAGAAGGATTCTTGGAAGGCTACTCTGCTGTTAGCTTACCAGAGTCTTGGAGTAGTGTATGGGGACCTTAGCATTTCCCCTCTCTATGTGTACAAGAGCACATTTGCAGAAGACATTCATCACTCTGAAACAAATGAGGAGATTTTTGGTGTTCTTTCTTTCGTTTTTTGGACTTTAACTTTGGTCCCTCTGTTCAAGTATGTATTTATAGTGCTTCGAGCTGATGACAATGGAGAAGGTTAGCTCTCTGAACGAATTAAGGTCTTCGGTATTCACACTCGAGTTTTACTATATGAATCCACCTTACAAGCCTGTGATGCATAGAGAACTAGCATGTATAGCATCCAGGTTGGTGTATATAAGAAAAACCTGAGTGTGAATATCCGCGGCAATTACATTGCCTCCCTTGATGAATTTACTCGTTTATGCGTGATTTGATTGGTTGATGCCAGATTTGGATGGTTGCAGGTGGTACATTTGCTCTCTATTCCCTGATATGCAGGCATGCTAAAGTTAGCCTTCTCCCTAACCGACAAGTTGCCGATGAAGCTCTCTCCACGTACAAACTCGAGCCTCCTACAGCCACGAAAAATGGTTCAAAAGTGAAGCTGTTTCTTGAGAATCACAAGTCCATGCACATTGCTTTACTACTCTTGGTTCTGTTAGGCACTTGTATGGTCATTGGAGATGGTCTACTCACTCCAGCAATATCTGGTAGATTTATGCATCTACAATAGCAGCTATTTCATTTTTTTACTTGGTTTCGTAAGGTGCGTGATAGTAACAATGAGGAATTATGTCCTGCAGTTTTTTCTGCTGTTTCCGGTCTTGAGTTATCAATGTCTAAGGATCACCACCAATGTAAGCTTCTTTTTCATGAATTTTTGAATCACAAATTAATTTCTAAGTGATACTGCATTTTGTTTGTCTCCTTGGGGTACATAGATTGAAATGACTCAATATACTTCCATTTTATGATAATATAAGCCTTTAAATAAAAGGATGAATCATGACATGCACTAGAACGGTTATTGAGTTTATTGTTTTCCTGGAAAATAAAAAAATATATTAAGCATCTATTTTGCTTAAAATTAAATGAATCTGCACACCTAGTTTAGTTACTTTGTTGGACATGATTTATATTAAATGTCAAGATTTTGGTGAAACTGATATTTGATTGTTTTATATTGGCCATACAAAAGTTATTCCTCTAGTTTTCATCATTTACAAATGCCACCATAATCTTTGATTTAGAAAACTAAACAATTTAATTGTTTGTTACTTGCTACTGAGTTTGCATTGAAGTCATTTACATCTCCACCCACTCCCCTCCTGCAGATGCTGTGATTCCAATAACTTGCTTCATATTAGTATGCTTATTTGCTCTGCAACACTACGGCACCCATCGCATTGGTATCTGCTTTGCACCAATAGTGCTCACTTGGTTGTTATGCATAAGTGGACTTGGCCTCTACAACATCTTCCACTGGAATCCACACGTGTATCAAGCGCTTTCCCCATCTTACATGATCCGGTTTCTGAAGAAGACTAGAAAAAGCGGGTGGATGTCTTTGGGTGGAATTCTTTTGTGCATTACAGGTTCTCTTGTCATGAATCATAAATATGTAAAAATCTTGTAATCACATGGCACATCCTTGGATCTTCTCTTCACGAAAATGAAGTGAATCCACTCAATTTCTGTGTTGCAGGTTCTGAAGCAATGTTTGCTGATCTTGGCCATTTCTCACATGGAGCAATTAAGGTGAAGTTGTTGTGAACAAGATGTCATTCGGGCCAACTGAGATGGAATTTTGGAATGATTTTGTATTCATTTAACCTTCATGGCACTCTTTACTTCTGCAGATAGCGTTCACGTTTTTGGTCTACCCAGCCTTAACATTGGCATACATCACACAATTCATAAGATAGGCTTTTATGTCTCTGTTCCAGGTATGGCTCACTGCTGATCAATCCTTTAACAGAGATTGCTCATATCAGTAAATTAATTCTTGAGATAGCTGAGACTCAATTAGGTGTGGCTTCTTCAAGAAAGTTTGAAATTGGGATTTTTTTTTTCAGAACATTAGGGATAAACCTTGTAAATTGTGTTCTTGCTTCTGTTAGTAGTTTAGTACTCAAGATTCATCTTAAATTCAGCAGCAAAGGACACAAGATAGGTTTTTGTTAAGAGTTACTTCTTTACATGGCCTGAAGGATTATATCTTCAAATTTGGAGGTCAAATTATATTATATATATCATCAGGATTGAAAAATAACATGCTTGGATAAAGAATTGATGAGGTATATAACATGATAGTGATACTAGCTTGTGCTTGTAGTTCAGATAATTCAGCATTCTGATTTTCTGCAACAGAAACTGTGAGATGGCCAGTACTCGTAGTAGCAATACTGGCTTCGGTTGTGGGGAGTCAGGCTATCATCAGTGGAACTTTCTCTATAATCAACCAGAGCCAATCCCTCGGTTGCTTTCCGAGAGTGAAGGTTATTCACACCTCGGAAAAGATACATGGTCAGATTTACATACCTGAGATCAACTGGATGCTCATGATCCTCTGCATTGCAGTAACCATCGGATTTCGAGACATAAAACATATGGGAAATGCGTCTGGTAGGTTTCATTGATGAATGATTGTCTTAAGCTTCATTACTGAATTACTGGAAAGCACTCACTTCCTCTGTTTATGTTGGTGTGAGTTCTGCAGGATTGGCGGTGATGGCAGTGATGCTGGTGACTACTTGCCTGATGTCGTTAGTAATCATTTTGTGTTGGCACAAGCCTCCACTCGTGGCATTGTGTTTCCTGCTTTTCTTTGGATCGATTGAGTTGCTCTACTTCTCAGCTTCCCTCATTAAGTTCCTGGAAGGTGCATGGCTTCCCATCCTGCTCGCGCTCTTCCTCGTCTCCGTGATGTTCGTCTGGCATTACGCTACTGTTAAGAAATACGAATATGACCTGCATAACAAGGTTGCACTCGAATGGCTGCTCGCCTTAGGTCCCAGCTTAGGCATTGCTCGGGTCCCTGGAATTGGCCTCGTTTTCACGGATCTCACCTCAGGCATTCCTGCCAACTTCTCCCGTTTTGTGACCAATCTCCCAGCCTTCCACCGTGTACTCGTCTTTGTTTGTATAAAATCCGTGCCTGTGCCATTTGTTACCCCAGCAGAACGGTACCTGATTGGCCGTGTTGGCCCCGCCACTCATCGCTCGTACAGGTGCATCGTTCGTTATGGCTACCGAGACGTCCACCAGGACGTCGACTCCTTCGAGTCCCAACTTGTAAGTAGGCTGGCAGACTTCATCCGGTATGACTGGTACAAGAGTCATGGCATCATTATAGATACCATCAGCAATGAGGATGAGGGCGCATCATCAAGTGAGTGTAGGTTGGCAGTGATAGGGACAGTTGGGTTGGTGGGCCCACCAGCCTTCGAGATCGACGACTGCATGGGGCCCACCAGCGTTTCGGTTGACTTTCCAACGGTGGAGAGCTTAACCGATGTCATTGAAATGGAGGCTGTGGCTGCACCCGATCAAAGAAGGGTTCGGTTTGCAAGTAGGGATGACGACGGGGAATCAGAATCGGAAATGGAGGCGCGGATGCAGGAAGAGCTTCGTGACTTGCACGAAGCTCAGCAAGCCGGGACGGCGTTCATCCTAGGGCATTCGCATGTCCGGGCGAAAAACGGGTCGTCTTTGTTTAAGAGACTGGCCATCAATTTGGGGTATAATTTCCTAAGAAGAAACTGCAGGGGGGCAGATGTGTCTTTGAAGGTGCCTCCAGCATCCCTGCTAGAGGTTGGTATGGTTTATGTTGTGTGACAAATTAAGTGTGCTCATCAATCAATCACACTCATTTTGTTCTTCATATAACACATGGTAGTTTTCTTCTTGTATAGTTAAAGTGGTGGTAAATTTCGTTGAATTGTTTAATCTTTTAATATTGGATATCATTACGAGATGAAGAATCTTAACCTACAACACGAAGCATTAATATACCTTCTCTTTTTTCTTCAAGTATAGAAAAGAAAACATTGGATTTCAATTTTAATTCTTTCTCGTGAAAGTTCACATCCCATCTAGTTTTTGAGAAGAAACACTCTATCCCTCTTAAGTTGTGACAATTTTCGGTTTCGTTTGTCCCACGTTAACAATCCTAATATAGTACAAGCACCCCCACACAATAACATAGTAATATACATTTAGTTTCAAAATTATTATCGACTTTTAATATATATATATAACATTTTTATATTTAATTTACTATTACTTGAAAATGCTATACATGTAAAAGAGTGTTTGATTCATTAAAATTTTAATAAAACTTGAATATATCATAAAAAATAATTGAACAAGTAATGAAATTAATTCTTTATTAGTTTTCTGGGTTATTATAACCCACCTCCTCCTTAAATTCTAATCCATCAAACCCCTTGCTTTCAACTAACGGCGTTGGAAGAAATTAAGCCTACTCAAGTATAATTATTTCAGAATTTTTTAAGGTATTATTAATTCAATGTGAACAAAGTGAGTATCACTCTCACCTTGGGAGAAGTGGTCACTGCAAATTCATTGGGTTGAGATATGAAGATGTAAACTTGACATGCATCTTTATTAATAATTTTAATAATCATCCGCGATGAGGTTTCCAGAAACAAGGATGATTCATATTTCCAGATCAACGAGGTAACAGAACAACACAAGACGAACATTAACTTGGACGAAACAGCGTAACAATCTCTACCATACTGCACCAAACCAAACAAACGACACAAAAAGTCGGGAGTAGCTGAATCGGGCCCTGGCATGCTTCAACACGTCTACATACTCATACAAGACTCCTGTTTCTAATTATTAACAAAACGAGCATAATAAGGCCTGTACATGATAACTAATGGAGTAGTAAATTACATCACACAAGACTATTCTGTCATCATACTTAACTGCAGACCAAGTTCACAACCCTAGCTCGCCTCAACCGTAACCAGAAAGAGGAGTACGAAAATACCTGCAGGGAAACTAGGAGGTAGCAGAATGATGAGACGAGTGAATGCATTAGCTACTATTCCAAACCATACTTTTTCTTGAGCATCAATGCGAATTCATAAACCTTTTGAGGATCAGCCAATGAACTGGAGACGCTCTCTTTAGCCATGCACCTCTTCGCCCATGCAATCAGTTTAGGGCAACGCTCTTCGATGCTGAAATTGCCACAGGTCTCGTACGTGTAGAACCAACTATAGTAAGTAACCAAGGCCACATCAAGAAACCCGAAGTTATCCCCGCCAAAGTAAGGCTTCTCTCCCAGTTCTTTCTCCAACAACTCTAGAGCATTGAGGAACTCTTTCTTGGCTTCTTCTTGCTCTTCTCCTTTTCGAACCCATATTCTTCTTCCAGAATCAAATAACTAATGTTTGATGTTATAACGAATTAAGATTTGATTTTGCAGTCCAAATGACAAGTAGTAGTCAGACTTTGCCAAGAAGGACAAGCTTGAATCTCAGTTCTTTAACATCAAGATTGATATATGAAAAAGTCTTTTGTCAAACGGTGTCTACGGGGTCGGTCCAATATTAAAATATAATTGTTGTAATATAAAGTGTGCTTATTAGTAGTTAAAGTATACTATATTATAAGTATGATGAATAATGTAATAAAGCATAATTCTAGGGTGTTATTGTATACTCCAAACAAACTTTAACTACCTATATAATAATCAAACTTTTATAATGGGCCAACCGTCTCACAAGAGAGTGCCCTATTTATATATATTGCACTTTCTATTATTAATAACATTCCAACTTCGACAAGTTGATTTTGTAAAATTTGATCAATAAATAGGAAAGCACAAAGATTGATTTTTCAATGAAAAGTTCTCCAGAGGGTAAAGATATTTATACTCAAGTTTTCGCCAAATAATACATCACCTGGTATGATAATTATAACAAGGTTACTAATTTCACACCATCCAAATTTAACTCACACTATAATGGTATAGTCTTTTGATCACTAGATGGTTTCTACTATCCAGAAGTGCAGTAGAAAGAGGGAGGTCAGATTATACCAATTTTTTAATACATAATTAATTAGAAGAAAATGACATATTTATGATAAACAAGTCATTTTCACCAATATGACCTAGAAACCTCATCCATGGACTAATCAATCCTGAGTTTTCTTATATCATCCAAAATCCAAACAAAATTGGTAAACCAAAGTGAGCAGAGCAATAAAATAGGGGAGATTAGGTTACCTTTTTGTCGACAAAATCAGCCCAAAAGAGTGCAGTTGCACGGTGATGAGGATCGGCAGGCAACAATGGAGATTTATGATTCCAGACCTCATCAACGTACTGAAGAATGAGGAGCGACTCACAAATTGGTCTGCCGTTGTGAATCAACACAGGGATTTTCTTGTAGAGGGGATTCATCTGAAGCAAGAGAGGTGATTTGTTGGCGAGATTCTCCTCCTGGTAGCGGTAGTGGACGCCCTTCTCAGCTAATGCAATTCTGGGCCGCATTCCGAACATACTCACCTCCACATCCAGTAGAATCACCTCCTCAGGCTCACCCATGGCCATGGATTTTCTCTGCTCTTCTATCCAAGTACCAGAAGAGAACATTTCAGAGCAATTGTAATTGGGGATGTGAATGTGAATGTGAATGTGAATGTGATGTCACACCCTAAAGTGGGTCCACTGAACCACACTCCCAGCTTCACTTCCACCGCCTAATTTAGTTGCTTTTCCCTTCTGAATTTAGTCAACAAATTCCAAATTAGAGAAATTTGAATTTTTCGACTAATTTTTATTTTAGAGAGTTACAAGATAAAAGCATGCTTATAAATAGAAAATTCTGAAATCAACGAGCACACAAAATTGAAAACGGGACGCAGATTTAAAATGTACTGATATCAAGACCATTCTGAAAAATGCTGAAAAACAATAAGCTAGAAAAGTGACAAAAATAAGAGAGCTAGTAGAGTTTTGAAAACCAACCACAAGATAAAGATAAACGTACATGATTATAGAAGTTAAAAGATCATAAAAGTATAATACTTTGATACAAAATAAGATAAATAATCAGTTTCTACCTAACTATTCATCTCATACAATAGATTTAAAATTCATTTTATTATTACTTTGTTGAAATTATATACTCCCTGCATCACGTGATTATTGTTACGTTTACGTTTTTTTGTAAATTGCAAAAGAAACATAACAATAATCACGGGACGGATGAAGTATATATATACATGAATTTATAATTTTGATTCGAATTTGGATATTTAATTTCAAATGTTCAAAGAGTTTGTCTCCTTTGTCCTTGGGAACACCCGTGCTCCCATAAGAACACAAGAATAATTAGTGTTAAATTCTTGTGTTCACATGGGGTACGGTGTCTTCGGTACACACAAGTTTTTACCATGTTCAAATTCGAATATTCGAATAATTCTTTTATCACTTTCGAAGCGAATATGAATCTGTTTCAAATTCGATTAATAATCAAATATGAATATTCGAGTGATGGTTGTCCAAAAGAAATAGAGTTGCGGAGGTGGGCGTACCTTTGAGGAGAATTGGGGGAGTGCGAATGTACGAGGGGAAAGAGAGAAGAGAAGTAAGGATTCAGGGCTCAACACAGACAAGAGGAGATGAATAAGAGAAGAGAATGCGAGGTGGAATGTTACACGAAGAAATAAGGAAGGAATCGTCTCATTTTCATGGATCGGGTTGCATTCACCACACTCAAACTCATTCATTCATCAATCATCATCCCTTCTACTTTTGCTTCATTTCAATTTCAAAAATAAAATAACTTAGCCACACTCATTCATTCATTCATCAATCATCATCCCTTCTAATTTTGCTTCATTTCAATTTCAAAAATAAAACAACTTAGCCACGGGGACGCGTAGGGTTAACAAAAAAAAGTATATATATATATATAACGGATTTAAAATTCGTGCACAAGAGACTCACTCATATATATATATATATATATTAGTGAGTCTCTTGTGCACGGATTTAAATCCGTGTCCCTTTACAATTTAAACTCCCTAGCAATGTTTAAATAGAATAGGGAGGGGAAGGGTTGTGTTCACATGGGACACGGACCGTGTCCCTGAGGCGCAGGAGGTTTTGCCTATATATATATATATATATATATATATATATATATATATATATATATATATATATATATATATATATATATATATATATATAATGTGCCACAAGTGTACACTAAAAATAGATCCATTTTTAAATATGGGTCAAATATAAAATCCTAAAATCCGGCACATTCTCATTCCACGTTTCTCCTCTGTCCATCTCATTCCACGTTTCTCCTCTGCCTCCCATCCCAAATAACGTCGCCGCCTCCTTCCACCTCAAATCACTGGTTATGGCCGCCGCCTCCACCCAGCTGGTTGTATTTTTTTCCATGGCGTAAGATCTGTATTATAGATCACTCCAATACGATTCGCACTGGTTTTCTGAACAATTTGTCATCTTCTTCAAAATTTCTACTCTTCTTCCCTTGCGGATATCATCACTCTACATGTCAAATATCATTCCAATCTTACATATCTACAATCTACAATGTTACGCCTCATCACTCTACATGTCAAATGTCATTCCAATCTTACAGATCTACAATCTATAATGTTGCGCTATCACTCCAGATCTATGGCATCATCAACGATTTCTTGAGAATTTTGAAATTCAATTGTGTAATTTACGATGTCTTTGATATCAAACCTGTTAATTTAGTATATTGTACAAATTTTGAAATTCAATTATGTAATTTACGATTTAAGTGACTGTAATAGTTTTATTTTATTAATATATACATTTGTATTTACAAATGTATTATTCTTTTTATACTAATGTATAAAAGTGATAAATAAATAAAAAAAAGTAAAAACGTATACACTTATTAAGAAAAGCTTATACATTATTGAATTAAAATTTATACACTTTGATATTAAAGTATGTGTGATTTTATATATTAATATTAACGTATACACTTGTTCAGAAAAGCTTATACGTTATTGAATTAAAACTTATACACATTGATATTAAGGTACCGCTGATTTTCTTATACACTTTGATATTAAGGTATCAGTGATTTTACATATCAACGGTAATGTACATGTATTTTTTAATAAATGTATAAGATCGTATACTAAAATGTATAAGATTTTATATTAACATATTAATTATATGGATGAAAATATTGATAAATATAATATCAATATTATTTTTTTATAAAATCAAAAAGTAATCTACATTTAATTATGAATTCATATAAAAAATTAATTAAATTTAATACAAATTTTTTTTATATAAATTTAATGATACATTTAAGAGTAAAATGTAATACATTTATATGATATAATTCATATACACTAATAGAAACTTCACCCAAATCTCGAAAATCCATCCTTATTGTCTCGATCTGCTATGGATTCAGCTACATCACAAATACATCTTCCGCCACCAATATTCTCTGCCCAAGCATCACAATCCCTTCGTCCATCCAGTTTCTGAAGTTATTGTGGATCGCTTAACTTCGTTCTCTTACTTTGTTCGTTGGGATCGGGAGAGGTGATAATTGCTTGAGAGAAATTTTTCCAGAATCAGATCTATCTGATGGACTCGTCTGCACTGAATTTATAGATTGAAGCTTGACTTGAATCTGCAGAAGAGAGTCAGCGAATTGAGTGAAATAGATCCATATGTCGAGGTTGAGGAAGCTGAGAGATGGCGCCATGAGCCGTCGGGCGGTGTGGAGAAAGAAGGATGAAGCGCATACAAAGAAAACGAGATTGAATGCGGAGAGAGAGGGGTGGGGTGAAATTTATAGATTGAAGCTTGACTTGAATCTACAGAAGAGAGTCAGCGAATTGAATGAAAGTAGATCCATATGTCGAGGTCGAGGAAGCTGAGAGGTGGCACCATGAGCCGTCGGGCGGTGTGGAGAAAGAAGGATGAAACGCATACAAAGAAAATGAGATTGAATGCTGAAAGAGAGGGGGTGGGGTGAGATTTTGGGGGAGAGAGGGAGCAACGTTGAGAGAAAGACGTGAGTTGAATGACCCATCAGATTGATTTGAAGTATAAATATCCGGGTTAATGGGTTAATTTTGATCCAATTGTACCTTAAAAACTATTGCACAATAGTACTTGTATATATATATATATATATATATATATATATATCCGCCTAAACCACCTGCTTCAAACCGAATGTTTTTAACAAACAATGATTGTGTAGACGTCACACCCTCAATTTCTTCAGAATATTTTTGATCATCTATTTCCCCAAAATTCAAATCAAGGGTGTCAAGGGAAACAATAAAAAAACTTAAATCATTAATAGTGTGAGATGAATGATGCATTAGTAATTTTCAAAGAATGGGAGTCAGTTTCTTGTAGTTAGGACCATTGGTTGAAAGCGAAAGAAAAAACCCAGGCGCATGAGATAGAGCGCGCTGCAAGGTTTTACTTACTATAGATCGATTGACGAAGAGAGAGACGACCACGAGATAAATGAGAATTGATTTTGTATGCCAATTAACAAATTAATCCATTTCATCCATCCATGAGGATGGCGTTGGTTTGACCGAAGATGACCCTGTCACTTTTAGTCAAGCCATGCGCAGTTCTAACTCTCAGAAATGGATTGATGCCATGAAAGATGAGATGAAGTCTATGAGTGACAATGATATTTGGGATCTTGTCGAATTGCCTGAATGTGTGAAACCCATTGGTTGTAAATGGATATTTAAAACCAAAAGGGATTCAAAAGGCAATATCGAAAGATATAGGCTCGTCTAGTCGCTAAAGGCTTCACTCAAAAGGAAGGCATTGACTACAAAGAGACTTTCTCTCCAGTTTCTTCGAAAGACTCTTTCAGAACTATCATGGCACTTGTAGCTCATTTTGATTTGGAGCTACACCAGATGGATGTAAAGGCCGCTTTTCTCAATGGAGACATTGAGGAAACCATTTATATGGCACAACCTGAAAACTTTGTCTTCGAAGATGCAAAGTCTACAGTGTGCAAATTAAAGAAATCCATCTATGGTCTCAAGCAAGCATCCCGTCAATGGTATCACAAGTTTCATCAAATTATTACCTCTTTTGGTTTTGAGGTAAATGTTGTTGATGATTGTGTATATTGCAATTTCAGTGGGAGTAAATATGTTTTCTTGGTTTTGTATGTCGATGATATTCTTCTTGCAAGCAATGATATAGGCTTATTGCACGAAACTAAGAGATTTCTTGCGAAGAAATTCGAAATGAAAGATCTTGGTGACGCCTCTTTTGTATTAGGAATTCAAATACTTAGAGATCGCTCTCGAGGTATCCTTGGATTATCACAAAAGAGCTATATCGATATGGTTTTATGAAGATTTGGCATGAAAGGAAGCAAACCATTAGACACCCCTGTGTCCAAAGGAGAAAATTTATGTTTTAAGCAATGCCCCAGCAATGATCATGAGAAAAATGAGATGCAAAAGATTCCTTATGCATCAGCAGTAGGAAGTCTAATGTACGCTCAAGTTTGCACTCGTCTCGATATAGCATTTATAGTGGGAGTTTTGGGGAGGTTTTTAAGCAATCCAGCAACACTGGAAAGCGGCCAAACGTGTCATGCGTTATTTAAAGAGAACAATGGATTATATGCTCACTTATCGGAGGTTGGAGAATTTGGAGATCGTTGGATACTTTGACTCCGATTTTGCTGGATGTCAAGATAGCAAGCGTTCCACATCGGGTTATGTGTTTACATTGGCTGGAGGGGCTATTTCTTGGAAGTATGCTAAACAGACTCTTGTAGCTTCTTCCACCATGGCTGCAGAGTTCATTGCTTGTTATGAAATATTTAATCATGCATTGTGGTTGCGGAACTTTGTCACTGGGCTGCGTGTGGTTGACGGTATCGAAAGACCGTTGAAAATGTATTGTGACAATAGTTCAGCAGTGCTATACTCCAATAACAACAGAAGTGCTACTAAAGCAAAATTTATTGAAATTAAGTACCTTGTTGTTAAGGAGAGAATTCAGAATAAATAAATTACTGTTGAACACATAGGAACAAATAGCATGCTAGCAGATCCGCTAACTAAGGCATTGACCCCGAAGGTATTTCATGAGCATACTGCTCAAATGGGTGTTTCTGATGTTACCTTAGTTTAGTGGGAGTTTATGTTCTATGTATTGAACTTCATATTTAAGACATTCGGAATTCTATAGAATAAAGTTGATGACCTTTTGGTTTATTCTGAATTCACTTAAGTTAATTTCCATTTTGTGATATTTGCATTGTGGATTGATCTCACTAAAGTTGGACCAGTTGGAAATAGACATGTTATTAATCACATTTTACATGTAATTTCCATGCTACTCACCATATTTGATCTATGTCATTGAGTATATTAATATGGTGATTGTCAGGGTTTAACCACGAATAATAATGTGGTGAATGCCGCGGTAATTCCATTGTTAGTGTACGAGATGGACCAGATTGTTGAAGGTAGTCTGAATGAATAGCATAAAGTTGTGCACTTAAGGATCCTTAATATAATTGTCTTCGGAAAATAATATATAGCCCAAGTGGGAGATTGTTAGGAAATTTATATTTCCTATATAATTTAATTGGGCAATATATTAATACTCAATTATATTAGCTATTCAAATAATATATTGGGCTTAATTAAGTGATTAAAATAAAGTAAGAGCCCATGGACTACCCTTATTTGATATGGGTCAATGAGTAGATACCCAATATTACGTATCAGGTGATTATGAGTGGCCTGATATGGGTAATATATATAGATACCTAGGTTATGGTCCCCAACACTAAGCCGCCCACAGTTCTCTCTTTCCCTATCTGAAGAGATTACGAAAGTCCTTACGGAATCCAGAGGCTTTAGTAGAGGAAGACCTTAAACCTGTTGTTGATCTTCCGTTCAATTCCGCATAAGAAGATCAATGGATCCAGGTATTTCTCTATTTAAATTATTATATGGATCTTGTTGAATCATATTAGGGATTAAGTATTTGGATTAATGAATTATTTCCAACAGTTAAAACAATTTTTCTTCCATTAATCAATCTAGTTAGTGAATATTGGCCCCATAAATTGTAAAGTGTACCTCTACTGTGTCTATGCAAGTATACGTATTTTCTTTTTCATTATCCCCTTAAGCTGAAGGAATTATCAACCTGCAGTTTTCTCCTCAACGTGAACATAGAATTATCACTTCTAACTTTTACTGCCGCATTTCAGCAGAGCCTTGCGTCGAAGTCAGTCGCGCCGACGTTGGGGGAGGATCTCCGGCACAATGGTCTCAAGATAATCATGACGGCATGGTTGGCAAGCTCAACTGGAGGACGTTGGTGGACAACCGCAAAGTCGCTAATCTGAAACCCAATAGATCTACCGTAGCAAACTCTAGATCTTACAAAAGAGAAAAAATGAATAACAAAAGAATTGCAGCCGTCCCATGCCAATCACTGTTGCCTTCAACAATTTACCTGCCAGAAGAGTAATCGTATCCACCAGAGTTTCTCCGCTAGAGAGCTACTCCCTCCGTCCCAGGTTAAGAATGTCATTTTTTCATTTTGGTCGTCCCACCTAAAGAGGCTCCTTTCCTTTTTTACACACATGAAACTCACACACCCCCTCTAATGCAATTAAATGTTGGGACCCACACTCCTACTAATACAACTACCCACTGCACATTAAATAATAATACTTCTTAATCTACGTGTTAAAAAGCAAATGCAAAAAACAAATGATCCTCTTAATGAGGGACGGAGGGAGTATTGTGCCATTGGAATCCAAAATCTACATAAATAGATCATGGTTCCTTCCTACCAAAGATTAGCACATTCTTCAAGGCATGACATATTCAATTAGATTGGGCGGAGAGGCGGTGCAGGGCTTCTTTTGTTCAAATTCAGTTTATTTAAATATAAATAAATGAAAAGGTAAAACCTACTCCTCTATCACTCCCAATGCTTACAGTATTCACGCGTGGTGATCTTAATTTCTTACCATTTTAATTTATTTATATATTAAAATTATTTTTTCATTTTAGGAGTATTTTTAGGAAAAAGTCAATCTTTTTCTTTTTTTAAAAAGACTTTTCGATCTTTTTAATATCTTTATTACCTAATAAAATAAAATACTCTTTTAAAGTCCACAAAATTAGTTAAGTTTAAGATTTTTTTTAGCTTCGTACCTAGCTATATTTACTATTTTAATATATAGAACGGAGAATACTTTCTAATGAAAAGGTTTCATTATAATTCATTTTACTAAATTGTTTTCTAGCTAATTGTGAAGGAGATTATTCTTAAACTATTCATCTTACAAAAAGTTTTACTTGGAATAATCTCGATTTCATTTTAATCTTTGTTAAACATTTTTGTGAGACCGTTTTACATAAAGACTCATGTGAGACGGACAGAAAGTGATAATTATTTTAAAACTATAAAATAATTTTACATGAAATGGTCTCACACAAGACATATCCTTTATTTTTTTTAAATATTTCAATATTAGATGAACCTAAATAAAATTATTGAAAACCATAAATCATCTAATTAAAGTATATAATGTTTCTAAAGAAAAATACATAATATATATAAAAAAAAGATATTACTTGTCCAAAATAAATCAAATATTTAAAAAAATAATTGTGTCAATAATTTTAAATGTAAATTTAATGATTATAATCAATGTTATGAGTTAAACGGCTATTCATTGGGTCACCGGTACATTCGAATAATTTAAATCGTTAAATTAAATTTTTATTTAAACCTCATCACTTAATAACATAAAATAATATAAATAAATTCAATAAATATCCACTATACCCTACATTTTAACGTAAAAACTTTCAGGTGTACCATAACTGTGTGCAGCAGAATAACCCCAATTTTATACACATAAATTCTTACAAAATTTCTTGCACAAATAATGTTTTTACTTATACATACTACATCTGAATAATATTTAAAATTAATAATCCTTAATTATATATTTATATAATGTATTTTAGGGGTATTTAATATTGACAAATTATTTGGACCACGGATGCACTTTGTATCTACTTTCAAAAACTTATATACTAACGAATAAAAATATATTATACTAATAAATAAAAATTTATATACTTTGTTAACGAATTTTTTTATTAGTTTTTCAATAAAAAATAAAATATAAAAACTATACAATTATTTAAAATATATATATATATATATATATATATATATATATATATATATATATATATATATATATATATATATTGAATAATTTTTTTATATTTATAATTGGCTATTCATCTGACTTGTTATTTACTCTCAGACTTAAACGCATATGGGCCCTCGCCTCATTTGCCACCCATTCTAGCCTTCTAGCCAATAGTGTAATTACCCGATTTTTATTTATATTTTAAATTAAAATCATTTATATATATAACATTACATTTTTGGCCGGAACTTTCTAAAAATAGCACTATTGTGCTTTTACATTTTTTTTTTTGTTTTTAAGATGGATTAACTATTAATTAGGAAATTTAAAGATTTTCAAGATTTAGAAGTTGAAAATTATTAATTTGGCAATTACTACGCATATAGGCCCTCGCCTCATTTTCCACCCATTCTAGCCAATAGTGTAATTACACGATTTTTATCAAAGTACATTTTCTTGTCTTTCTCAGGATCATATGACCATTCCAATCTTTGTAGCACATTTTGGTCTTTCCACTTCTTAACAACACTCACAGCCTCTGTCTTAGCCTTCCCAATCATGATCTCCTGCCATGAGAAAGCAGCGTCGGCAATCCTTTTCAGAGCACCCTCATTGACATCGCCCACGACCACCGTCTTCAAACACCTTGACTTTGCTTCCCTTAAGATCCCCACGAAATCTGAATCATCCGACACAAGAAACAAGCATTCGACCATTCTAGGGTCCATCATGTCCACCATATGATTCCTCAATGCAACATCAGCTGCTTGGGGCTTGTCTGAAACCATCCTCACCCAAAACCCGGCTCGTTTCATCTCACATCCCCTAAACCATACCCGACTTTAGGGTTCAAAATGTCCCTAGCAGCTTTTCTGTACCTGTCCATCTTCACTGAATACCTTTCCACCAAGTTCAAGCTCCTCTTCCCTCGAGCAGACTCAATCTGATTCAATCGTTTAATCTGCTCGCGTTCGTAAATTTGTTTAAAGTGATTCATGAACTTCTCATTGTTGTAAAACCTCCTCCCACATACTCCACATACATATGGTTCATCTGGCTTAACAACACCCATGGATTCAATCTCATTCAGTGCTTTCTCTCTCTTCGTTGCACCCTAACCGAAGGAGGAACATAGCTAAACGCGTGTGGATTAGCATAAGCAATCATGTGCTTAACAAATCCAAATTGTTGAGCAGCTTTCTTTAATTTAAGCGCTGCATCATAAGGAAGAAACGACTTTGGTGGCTTGTTATCCAAATCCCAAAAGATTGCAACATTTTTCTCAGAAACTCTCGGCTTTGGAGAATCAATAATCTGATTTGATATCGAAGAAAAATCACTCCATTCATACATGGAAAGAGATGAGCCTAGCTCTCTAATCTTTTTAAAGAACTGTACTTTGTGCAACGCACTCTAAAATTTGGCCAAATTCTGCATATTTTGCTGTAAACTCTGATATAATTTGATAGCATACGTTAGCCACAAACTAGTAATTCACAGAGAGAATGCACAAAAAATAGAAAAATGTTTGCATGATTTACAACAAAGAGATAGGTAAAACAGAGTGTGAATCCTCTCCAAAAACAAATAAAATTATAAACACACACTCGAAGCTCCTTATACTAGTATTTTGGTAAAGTTGTACTCATTTAAATATCATTTACTAAATTAATTAGTAAAATGGATAATAATAATACCATAATACGGCCATTGGCCAAAATTTGATTGCAGAGAGTACACTACAAGAAAACAGCGAAATAATAACGGATATATTTGTTGGTAAATAAGAAAATCCGTTAGTAAATAGAGATAGCAACAAATTGCCAACAAGTGTCCTTGCTAAATATAATGACGCAATTTCATACTCCGTGAGCAAATTTATAAACGGAATGCCAACAAACTATTCAAGAGAAATACAGAAAAACCTGCTATCAAACACTTGGGGAGCAATAACTTAGAAAACCTCGATTTCTTGCAACGCAGAGAGCGCAGATATGAAGGCAGAACAACTTAGACATAAAAAACCTACCCATTTATCAAACCAAACCTAGAACCTTATTTAAATGAAAGCACATCTTCCCAACCAACAATAAAGGATTAAAGTAAAGGCGTTATAAATGCCTAACCACCCAAAGGAGGAAAACCCGTAAGGGCATTCCTAAAGAGAGCGAATACCTGCACCAATGAGGATGCGGGAAAGCTGCAGAAGACGTGTACGGGTTATAGTTCTTGAGAAAAGTGAATTTTTTTTCTGCAGATGTGTTCATAATCAGAGTGGAACAAGGTAGTTTGGTAGCCATACCTACAATCGTTGTTGGAGGAAGCTTGGTTTCGCAACTGCGTTTTATCTAAAATGGAAAAGAAAACACACTAACGTAGGAAATGGAGAAATCGGAAATTATCTTGAATATATAACTTCTAAAACCTAATGGTAAATATGAGAATTTTGTGAAAAATGTTCTTAAACAAAAAAAAAAACACTTGCCCATTTTTTCTTTGGATGAATACCTTCCTTACTCTTCTTATGCCTATATGTGTATAGTGATTTTTTGTCTTAAGTCTCTCGTGCATGTATTCCCGCTTTCAATTCCAGTTATCAAAGCACGGTCCTTCAAATTGATGAAGACTTGCACCTGGATGAAAAGGAAGAAAGAATGGGCAGTTGATGAGGGTAGTAGAAAAGAGCAAGTGAAAATCTGCGATATAAAAACAGAGAGAGGTAGAGAAAACTACAGTAAAAATGTTAAACTAATGACATTTAATTTATGGAAGTAGGAACCACAATAAAATTCCAACCCTGGACAAATTACGCGAGTACACCATATTATGACAAGCCAATTAGTAGGTTAAAATTAACAGAGACCAAAGATTAAAACAATATATAACTAGACAGAGATCAGATTAAAACAACAAAACAATCTCATTTCTGCTCAAAGATTCAAGAACAGGTTCACATTGTAAATCCAGAAACAAGCTACTGCTGAACATTCAAGAATCTTCAACAAAATATGAAAAGGTCAGGTACTCACCGAAGATAAAGCTGTCAAGATACTTATTTGGTAAAAACTCATAAACAAGCAGGCTTTCAGGTCCCAACCAACTGCCCCTAATAACCTGACTAGATTTTTGTGTTCTAATCTGCTGATAATTTTAATATAATTGTAGAAGTCGGTTGCTCTATGAACTTGATGGCAACATCCTTATTCAATTTCTTATATCATCTGCCAAAACAAAAAAAAAAAGACGAAAAAAAAATAAAAATAAAACAGGACAAACTATAAATAAACAAGAAATTACTTACCGAAAAGAATAAAATTAATCATATATAAGGCAACATGTAAAATTAAGGTAAAATCATCTTTTAAAACGCCTGGAGTACATTCTTTGATTCAAAGTCAAGCATACCATTCAAGGAAAAAATCATCATCATGAATTAAAAACTGAGACATGAAATTTATAAAAAGAAATTTAATTGTTGTTCCAAATATTACTTTGAGTCTTTAAACTGTCAATGAATATTGTGGTTACCAGAAACTACAAAAAGTGATAAAACTCGACGAGAGCTGAAGCATATCCAAATGAGATGGATGGACATCTAATGGAAAGTCATAATACTTGGGAGAACTACATCGCACAAAAATTTTAAGAATGTTTTAAAACACAGAAAACGCGTTATTCAAGAATGAAAAATCCAATCTAACACGAACATATGAGATAGATGTGGTTCAAACAATGTTTCGAACAGATTGTGTGCAAGAGTATAAACCCAAGTTTGGACAAGCAAATTCACATACTCACAAGTCAAATCGATTGTTCAGAAATATGAAGATACAAATTAACTTTGTAAGAGAGTATACCTATGTTGGATGTGAGTTGCCCAAAAACTACTGAGACTGCAGAAAATTGAGGAACAGAGTTAATAGAAAACAAAGGTGGACGAGAAGAGAGGGAAGGAATGAAAATGCAAAAGGGATAAGGAAAGGGGGTTAGAGAGTAAAGAAACAGTAGTAAAGATAGCGAATTCGTACCTGTGTTCGCCGACATAATTTTATTGAGCGACGTTAGTGCCGGAGAGGCTGCAGCCAGACTAGTTGGTGGATTAACGGCAGAGGTCGTAATTCGATGATTAAGGAAGATTTTTTTGTTTACAGTTTTTTTAGAATATCAGTTGAAAGACGATTTGCCCTACGAATCTGTGAGGATTTCTCGAAGAACCCTAATTTTGAAAATGTTGATAATTGTGAACCTCGAATAACCCTAAGATTTCTCAGTAGAATTCTTACGTGTTCATGATAATTTCCAAGGGTTGAATTTATACTCACTTATTTTTCAATATTAAAATTAATTAATTGAAAAATGAGATCAAATCGTTGGGAATGTTTAGACTTTAGAGTTTAGACGACGATTAATGAGCGCGGCTATAAAATTTGGGGCAATTCAAATTTTGATTGAGGGATGAATTCATATTCTTAAATAAGTAAAAAATAGTAATAGTAAAAAGGCCAAAGCTTGTGTGTGATCGGGCACACGGGAGCATATTTCTTGTGCCTTTAGAATTTTGTGCTAAATTGTATACCCTTTAGTATAAAGATGTGTACCCCTTATTTTACAAGGTAAAAACTTGTGTGCACCTAGGCGCACGGAAACACTTTAGAATTTTGTGTTAAATTGTATATCATTTAATATAAAAATGTGTATCTTTTATTTTTTGAAGAAAAATAAAAAATATAATGAAAATTGTACACCTTTTAGAACAAAATGGTATACCCTTATTAATTAAAGTGTATACCCTTTAAAATAAAATAATGTACCCTTATTCATAATACTATATTCTAAAGGCGCACGGTGTGCGTCCAGACACACGCAAGCCTCACTCAAGTAAAAATAGTACTCAAGTAAAATAAATGTATAAAAGGATTTATATTAAGCACTAATTATAATCAAAATTATTCTCACAATAATCTTATATAATTTTTATTATTTTTATTATTTTTTTAATAAGTCAGACACACGCAAGCCTCACTCAAGTAAAAATAGTAAAATAAATGTATAAAAGGATTTATATTAAGCACTAATTGTAATCAAAATTATTCTCACAATAATCTTATATAATTTTTATTATTTTTATTATTTTTTTAATAAGTAAATGATATCAACGATATAATATTTTGTGCTAAATGATAAAGATATAATTTTTTAATTGAAAAAATCGTTTGATATGAATAATATAAATAAATATTTTAATAAGAAAATCAAGGTTATACATTTTTGGGTAAGTCTTGCGTGTAGTTCATTTTAATTCTCAATTATATTCTCGATTGTATTCTCATTTTATTTCAATATTTCTTCAACCTGCTCTTTTTTATCATCAACTATATTATCAATTCCTTTATTTAAATTTTTATTATTATTTTCTGTAAATTCAATATGTTCATTAAGTATATCATTGTTCATTTCTTCTTTGTCATTTGTATCAAGTGAATCTGCAATTGAAGTATTTGGTTTAAAAAATTTATCAAGAGAACCTTATTGAGTTTTAATCTTCTCATCTATTCTTCTTCTTTTATTTCGTTTTTGATTACCAGATTCATATTTTCTTGGTAACATATTTAACTAAAACAAGTTTAAAATAAAAATAAACAATCAATTAAGATAACAATGAACAACAAACAAAATAAATTTACATATAAAGAACAATAAAACCTGGTATATGATGTAGATGAATCACTCAACAAAAAAATTGGGGACAAGAGTCAAGAGCAATCCACTTCTTTGATCTTTATTTCAAGACTTTTATTGATCTTCAGTCTACAAAATAATCATCAAAACAAGTTAATTTATATAAAATTTTCTTTTTACAAAATACAACTTATAAAATGAAAAGGGAAAATAATATATATATATATATATATATATATCATAAAAAAGTAGAAGAATATTAATACAAATAATATTGATGTACCTCTAATCTTTGAGCTTTGAATGTATCAGATGATTATGAAAATCAGAACAAGTAGGATGAAAGAATAGAATTATAATATGAAATTCGGTATTTGAATGATTAAATTTGCATAAAAATAAAAGGGAATGCAACAATTTAAGTTTGGAAATAATTTTTTATTTTTATGTGAATATCCAACGGTGAATCTGCGATGTTATGGCTTATTGGAGAAGATTTAGAAAGATGGCTGAATTGTCTTGGAGAGAGAGAGCAGAATGAGTTTTCTTGGAGAGAGAGAGCAGAATGATTGTTGATTTTATTTAGGAAAGAGTCGTTGATATTTTTAACGTTAACTTTAAGTAAACTGGACCCTTTCAGATTAAATAAATAAATTATGTTTGAGCCTACAATCCATTATGAAATAGTATATATATATATATAGACTAAAAAATTATGGGGCACCCCATATTATGGGGCCCAAGGCTTGAGCCCACTGGGACATCCCCCAAGGCAACCTGCGTGTCAATTTAGTTAGATTGAGAGAGGATGATGAGTTGAATGGAGGAATTATTGGAGCAGACGAATTTGTGGTGGAAGAAGTTAACATTATAGACAAAAAAGAGAATAAAAAAATCAGACGAAGGTCTTGGTGGTATCGATACCATGTAGAGAAATAAAGAGAGAACAGAATGGAAAGATTGGAAAGTAGATTTTTTTATTCTGCAACGTGAGTGTACAACATGATTTATACAATTCTTTGTTACTGTTACTAAACATACTTCCTACAATCAAGCTATTGACTCCTATAATCAAACTACTAATTAAATACAAATTTAAATGGCATTTAACACAGTGATTATGTTGGAGCATAATCTGTTTCATGATTATCGCTGATAGGTGGATATATTTTTCATTATATATATATATATATATATATATATATATATATATATATATATATATATATATATATATATATATATATATATTAATTTGGGTGCATATATCGGGTGATGCCATAAACTTTTTAATTCTTTTGTTTTTCTTGGTACAATTACCTAAAATATTTTCACAAAGGTAATTAAGTTGGTAAAAAATAGGAATAAGGTTTTGTGTTGTTAGAAAGGTGAAGTGTGGAGATATTTAAAAATAGTGGGGAGGAGTGGAAAATGTAAGAGCGTTGGGTGTGATAGGATTATGAGAGTGGAGCAGATAGAAAGAGAAAGAGAGTAAAGAGAGATGATGATTAATGGAAGGAATTAGGCGTAGGTGATGAAGATATATTATTACTCCTAAATGAAGTGGTGTATTAGGAATTAACAGGTTCAGATTTTCCAGCTCCAAAAACTCTTCAGCTCTAGATTAATTTCTTCATCAGATTGTACGGCAGCAGGTACATACGACTTCGAATCTTGAATTTGTTTCTGCGAAATGGGAGTTGTCAATTCATTTTTTCAAACTACTGCCCACCAGGTGTTTGATAATTTGCCTCTTATTCTATTTTGGTAAAATAGTACTCATTTAATATCCTTTACTAAATATGTGAGAAACTAAGATGATTCATGTGAAGTGAGAAAGTACTTTCGAGAGCTGCTAGATCGACCGTTGCCGTCGACGTTCTGGCTGACGATGTTTTGTAGCTAAGTCAGATCATTCCAGTGCTGATGTCCGAATGTGTCTTTGATTCTCTTTCCGAACAAACCATACTTGTAATATTAATTTAGTAATTTCAATTGTGCATGACATGCAAAATAGGGAGTAATTTACTTCATCCATGGAAGATGGTTGATTGATTGATTTCATAATAACACAAGTTAATTAAGTAAAGGTATTTAAGTGAGCACTATTTTACTGAAATACTAGAATAAGAAGCTTGAGTGTGTTTGTTTATAATTTTATTTGTTTTCTGAGAGGATCCAACCTCTGTTCTACCTATCTCTTTGCTGTAAATTATGCAAATATTTTTCCATTTTGTTCATTCTCTCTGTGAAGTAGTTGGTTCCTAACTTATGCTTTTAAATTATATCAGAGTTACACAACAAAATATGCAAAATTTGGCCAAATTTCAGAGTGCGTTGCACCAAATACAGTTCTTTAAAAAGATTAGAGAGCTAGGCTTATCTCTTCCCACGTACGAATGGAGTAATTTTTCTTCGATATCAAATCAGATTATTGATTTCCAGAGCCGAGAGTTTCTGATAAAAATGTTGTAATTTTTTGGGATTTGGATAACAAGCCACCAAAGTAGTTTCCTCCTTATGATGCAGCACTTAAGTTAAAGAAAGCTGCTCAACAATTTAGATTTGTTAAGCACATGATTGCTTATGCTAATCCACACACGTTTAGCTATGTTCCTCCTTTGGTTAGGGCGCAACGAAGAGAGAGGAAAGCATTGAACGAGCTTGAATCCATGGGTGTTGTTAAGCCGGATGAACCATATGTATGTGGAGTATGTGGGAAGAGGTTTTACAATGATGAGAATTTCATGAATCACTTTAAACAAATTCATGAACGTGAGTAGATGAAACTGTTGAATCAGATTGAGTCTGCTCGAGGGAAGAGGAGGTTGAATTTGGTGGAAAGGTATTCAGTGAAGATTGATAAATACAGAAAAGCTGCTAGGGACATTTTGAGCCCTAAAGTCGGGTATGGTTTAGGTGATGAGCTTAAACGGACCGAGTTTTGGGTGAGGATGGTTTCAGACAAGCCTCAAGCAGCTGATGTAGCATTGAGGAATCATATGGTGGACATGATGGACCGTAGAATGGTCGAATGCTTGTTTCTTGTATTGGATGATTTGGATTTTGTGGGGATCTTAAGGGAAGCAAAATTAAGGTGTTTGAAGATGGTGGTCGTGGGCAATGTCAATGAGGGTGCTCTAAAGAAGACTGTCAATGCGGCTTTCTCGTGGCAGGAGATAATGATTGGGAAGGCTAAGACAGAGGCTGTGAGTGTTGTTTAGAAATGGAAAGATCAAAATGTGATACAAAGAATGGAATGGTCATATGATCCTGAGAAAGACAAGAAAATGTATTTTGATGAAATGGGGAGTGATGATTCTGATATTGGATGCATTAGTTTTGATGAATGTGGTTCTTTTTTAGGAAAGAAGTATGATGCTGCCTTGTGGAAACTGGAATCCAATGTGCAAGATGTTGGAAGACCTAATTCTGAATGATTTTAATGGAATATATTTATATTTATGTATTTGATGTATTTTTTAACTGGAATATATATATCTTTCAATTGCCACCCATTATTCATAGGGTAGTCTTATAGAAATTTTTTTTGTCTATATGAGTGGATCACACCATTTTCATAAGAATTTATTACTCCTAGGTACAAATTTTCTATGTATAATTATGTTAAGATACATCCATAAAAATAAATTATTTTTAGGTACAATATTTTGAGTTAAAATACCAACTTTATCTTTAATTAAAATATATCCCAATAATATCTCTTCCACTTTCAACGCATTTCAGTTTAATATTTCTTAACTTGCCATAATGAATTATCGATTACTTCCCATAATGAATTATCCTTTCTACACTTTCCTTCTTCGACAAATATGATGTTCAAGAAATCATCGTTCAAGTACAAATTTCACGTTGCTACAATCGGAAAAAGAGGATTTAATCTTTTTCAAGTTGATACAAATTTCACGTTGCTACAATCGTTCATGCACAAATTTCTAATCCTACATACAAACTTTTTTCACGTTACTACAATCGAAAAAAGAGGATTTAAACAGGTATGTAGAGATCTTCATCCTAATTTTTTCATTCAATTGTATCAACTTTTTGGTTTATTAAAAATTAATACAAGTTTAGGGTTTAAGGTTATGTTAAATATTGATGCACTTCATATATACTTTATAAAATATTGCTGCAAGTTTAGGATTTAAGGTTATCTTAAATGCATTTCATGAAATTTGCATTATTAAGAGGCAAGTGTATTTTTACATATCATTTTTTGCAACACATCGTCTTATATTTAGTGATAAATGCATGTCATGCAATTCGTGAACTTCATTCGTATGCAATTGTCTCACCTACCTGTATGTTATGCACTTATCAAAGCTGCATGTCATGCATTAAGGCTAAAAAGTATTTTGCCACATACAATAGTACGTGTTTGGTGATTTAAAGTAAATCTACATGTCATGGAGTAAGGTTAAATTGAGCATGACATGCAGTACACTAAATCTGTATTTTGAACTACAATTGATTGGTTTTAAGTGTGGTTAGAGCATTGTGCATATAAACTCTAACTTTGAATAAGTAAATATAAACTCATCACTGTATAAGTAAATATTATGATATACATGTTTTTCTAATTATGTTAATATATATTAAACTTTCTAGCTAGGGCATTGTGCATATAAACTCTAACTTTGAATAATGCAGCTATTGATTCTTGGATTGTCAAAAGGAGGGCAACTAATGCATCATGGACATCAGTATTATGCTCCAAAAAGGAGGTCATGTGGCAGGCGTTGCTTGACATAGGGATTTCATGGAATGTGGCAACGTGCTCATCTTTTGATTATGAGGTGAATTCGTCTCCTTCAGTTCGTGTTGATCTAAGAATAATATTTTGTAGTTGCTACGAGTGGCAAATAAGTGGATTCCCGTGCACACACGCTATTGTTGTTATCCATAAGAACTGCGATAGCGTATTTACTTATGTAAGCGAGTGTTTCTATGCCTCGAAGTACCAGGAATGTTATAGTCACAACATACATCCCATCCCCGAGACATGTCAATTTGAAGTGGACATTCATGAACCTTGCATTCTTCCCCCATTTTAAAAAGGACACCTGGTCGTCCGAAAAAGAAGAGAGTTGCATCGTATGGGGAATTTCAGAAGAAGAAAAAGAAAAGCTGATCTTGGATGCGGATTATGAAGCATAATGATGGCTTTTTTTTAATATAAATAAGATAATTAAACCACCAAGTGTATAACTCATGAACCCGTTTTATTTTTATTTATTTGAACTAATTGATGAATTTTGCAATGAATGTGTGGTTTTTGCCATGAATCTATGGGTCTATTTTCTAGTGCAGAAACACATTTGTTATTGAGTGATGATTCTTCCTATTGAATTTTTTTTCCATATTCATCATTATTTTGGTTTGTACATTCTGAATATTCTTGTCTTGTCTATCAATAATTATCAAGTTAGAGCTCAATATCATATTGTTGTCTGTAGAGGTCTAAAATAACTTCTCGGTTTGTGAATGTTGAGTATTTTTGAGAAAATGGAGAATTGACTATTCATTTTGTGAAGAATTGATGTTTGTTTTTGGAATGTTATGAGTTTTCAGTTAGTGAAGATTTGTTTGAGTCTTGAAAGATGAGTTACACCATTGAGAATGCACATTTGTTTGGGCGTGGAGTAATGATATATTTTTTGTCATGTGAAGTTCACGAAATGATTCATCATTTAGTGAAAAAATATTTGTAGCGTTTAGGGTGAATACAAAATTCATCTAGTGATGAATTTTATCTTTGAAATGCATATTAAGAATGGTTTGCTGAATTTTTCAATTAGTGAAGAGTTTTAAAAACACATTGTTAGTGAATTCACATACTTAATTTAGTGATGAAATGCATATTAAATCACATTATTATATTCAATCCACCTTCACTGTTATCATCATAACACGGTGTACTAAATTAGCGAAGAATTCACTGTTCACTTTGTTATATACAATCCACCATTAACTTGTAGATACATTCTAAATTAGTGAATTCCCGTGCTGTAAAAAAAACAAAAAATGCATATTTAATTGTGGATGCATTCTAAATTAGTGAATTCATCTAGCTTAAAAAATACGTTGCTATATATAATACACCTTCACTGTTATCATCATAAACACCATTGTTGTACAGTGATAATGAAATCATCAAAGAAGAGCATAATCTCACACGACTTTCATTTAGAAATTTAGAAGCTATGCAAATTCATCCCTGTTGTGCTAAAATCACATACAACTATGTAAAAAAACCTGAAAAACAATAAGTGATTGATCGTATATAGTCGTGATGACCAATTAAAGAATTTATCGAACCACATGGAGGAAGGTACTAGAGTTTAAGTAATTTCAAGTTTATCGTGATTTTATAAGCACGATGGAATGGGATGGAGGATAAGCGTGCAAATGAACGCACTCAAACTAACGCAAGAAATAAGATAAAAGCAAAGAGAAATGATGGGTTCCAAATGATGCAAGGATAAGATTACCAACAATCATAGCGTAGATAATAAAGTAATCATGCAATTAATTATAATCTATCATGGACATAGCATAGGAGCGATCACTAATTCCACATAAACTCTCTCTCGAGATGGATAGGATGTAAACCCTCAACAAGGCTCCAAAAAGCACATAGGATCGAGACCAAAATGAACGCCTCCCAATAGGTACTAATTACTCTACGAGTTCCCTAATTAGGTACTAAATCATATGCAATATTCCCTTTTAAGGAACTATGAATTCACTAATGGTTTGAGTCCCCTCATCTAATCAACCAATCTCTCGATCAAGCTAATCAAATATTCTATCAAAGGGTTCTAAATCTAGAAGGATATCTCTATCTCATTCTAAATTAATGCATATGAAGTGTATGATGAAATGATTCAATTAACTATCCTAAACACATAATTGATTTCTCAATCTAATCACATGCCCATGATAATTAATCACACATATCATACATGTACATCAAGCAATCAACATTCAATGATAGAAACACACAAAGCCCATTCAAGATTAAAATAACATTGCATAAAAACTAAATTATCCAACACCAATCATGGAGCTAATCTCACAAAGGAGATTAGCCTATCATAGTCTTAAAGAAAACAAATAGACAATTGTATCTACAAATTCCATGATCAAACTATAAAGAAGTTCACAAAAATTAGAATTAGATTCCCTCTTTGAAGTCCTTCAATGGAGATCTCCTTATTCTTCTTGTAATCTTCACTCTCCCTTGTTTCCTTGATCACTTGGATGGTGGATTTGATGGAGGAGATCAAGTGTGGATGAATGGATGAAGATGATGGTGTAAAATGGAGGAAATGGTGTGTGATCTAGGTGTTGGAGTGAAACCCTTCGAAAATTCTGATCAAATATTGAAGTATTGGGTATTTATACCCCTTGGGAAGCTTCTAGAAAAGTTTTGATATTTTTCTGATCCTACAGCAACACGGCTCGTGTGCTGCAACACGATCACAAGGTGGCCGTGTAGGCGTTTTGGATGTCGGAACACGGCCAAAACTTACAGGGCCGTGTTGCGTAACACGGCTCGTGTGCTGCAACACGGCCGGCCGTGTTGGTGCAACCCCTGTTTTTACAATTTTATTTCGCCTCGTTCTCCCTCGTTTCAACTCCGAATTGAGATCCGCTTTTTCCTACGTCTTCCTTTTCGCGTCTAGGATCTATTTTTGCCTGAAAGTCATATGTTTAAGCTCATTCACACACATCTCCATAAAAACACATAACACAACCAAAATACATATAAATACGGATAAAATAATACGAAAATATATATAAAAAGACACTAAAATCTAGGTAAAAATATCACTCATCACACCCCCAAACTTAAAGTGTTGTGCGTCCCGAACAAGAAAATGATAAACCAAGGGGAGAGAGATTTTCACCTAGGAAAAGACTAAACGAACATAAGTAATAACACATCAATAGTAATAATAATTACAAACTATGCTAAGTCATCCTACAACATTAAATTCATGGCATGAGGAATTAACAAGTTCAATCAAAAGAGAATAGAGTGTAATATAGTCCCTTTTGGTTCAAGCCTCACAATAGTTATCAACTTCACTCAACACTCTATCAAATGAGGTAAATCAACACTCATCAACCGATTGGCTCGACTCGCTATAAAATTGCTCGTAGACTACATTTACAAACCGCCAAAGTTTCAATCAATAATTAAAAAGGTTTTTCATTAAGGATGTAATGATAGGCTCTTTGGTAGGGTAGGAGGAATATGGTAATAGTGACTAGTCAAGTGTAAGTAATTGAAGAGATAGTTACTTTCTTCCATATCTTAACTTATCTTTCTTCCTTTCTCAACTTTGGTAATCATAAGCACTAATCATCAAATTTCCTTGGATTGAGCTTTTTTTAATGTATGCTTCCTTTCTCGGAATTTTTAAGTACTTGAGCATATTGTTGGTACTTTGCTCTTTTTCTTGTTTTAAGGTTGCATGTTCATTTTTGCTTGTGCTCTTTTCATCATTTTTCTTGCTTGCTTACCATTTTTTTTCTTCATTTTCTTTAGCATCAAACCTTTCTAAACCACATCTCCTCAATCACTCACACAAAAGGGTAAATATATAAGGCTCACATGGGTAATTAAGGCTTGTAGTATGCTTATATCACAATAAAAGGCTTGTAGGCTCAAAGTGGTTGACTGGGGATGATGTTCATAGTATGAAAACATATGGCAATGACTATAAATAACAAGGATAATCTTAGATCATGTCATTAATCTCCACTAATCGGGCTCATTCCTATAGTCCTTGAGCAAGTTCTAGCTTATCAAACGCAATCGATCCACTCATGAAAAGAAATACCATGTATGCATGGTTGAGGCTCAACTACTCACAAGTTTATGCATTGGACCTTAAGAAACTTATTACACCACATTCATCTCAAAATTGAACAAGTTAAATAGAACATGTCACAATTCGTAAGTGTAGAGATTCTTAATCATAATTTGTTATCACTTATCACTACAACATATCATCACTCACATTCAAAAATGACTCACGACCTCCCTAAACAAACCACCAAACATACCAAGACAAAAATAAAAATACACACAAAACAAAAACAAAGACTCACCAAACAAGAAATAACAAAAAATGCATAATATGCAAAAATAACAAAACCATCCATCATAGACAATGAATCACACATTCATAACATTCATATTCAAGTAAGCTCACAACATCTCCATCTTTGATTGAAAAGAAAATCCTAAATTAAGAAAATAAACCTCCCACAAACATTACACAAGAAGTAGCATGCTAATCACATCAATCCAAATCAAATCAAACTATGCTAAGCACATAGAAGTGGTAGAGTGTAGAGTGAACTCCCTCAATAGGCATTTGGTAGTAGAAGTTCTTAGCTCCAAGCTCAATTCGTGCTTCCAATACCCTTCATACATGCTCAACAAAACCATTAGCTCTACAATTTCATTAAAAATATGGACTATCATGCACTTTAATCACCACCAATCATACCAAAAATCAGCTAAGGAAGGTCCAACAACGTGCGAGATGTGGATTTGATTCACCCTTAGTAATGGTAATGATAGGATTGGTCTATCATCTCTCATACCAGTGAGTCGGGTCGCATACATTGGAGCAAGAGAGTACTGGCTAACCGCTGTGGATGTAGGTGTTCCCATGAAATGAACTGGTGTCACATTCTGCTAGGATAATGGCTGGCTTGACGAAACAATACATCAATGAAAAGTGAATTCAAATATACCAAAACTCATGAGAAAAATTTTAAAATTCACCCAATTTTACAAGAATCACACTCAAGTGGTGAGTCACACCATACACTCTCCACCCAAACTTAAATCGAAACAAGTTGAGACTTAAGTTTGTAAAAAGTGGTGGGACTTACCCTTGTAGTTTCCATCAATGATCTTCTTGTGGAGAAGTAAACGCATCCAACGAATTGAGCAATGTCCACCACGCACTATTCCCCCAAACTTAACTCGAGACAAGAGTCGAGAATTAAGTTTGCAATAAGTGGTGAGCATGTCTACTCTAATCCATGAAGCACTTCTGTTTACTTTAATAAGTCTTCCTCTCACGAGCACAATCCACTTACAAGACCGAAAATGCAAAACAATATCAAATCCGCCAACCTTATTGAAAGCATTAAACAAAGCAATAAAGATAATGATGGGTTGCCTTCCATCTAGCGCTAAGTTTAACGTCTTCAAGCCGGACGATATTATGAAGCTCATGGTGGTCTAGAATAGTCCTTAGGCACTATCATAGGTTTCTTCTTGAAGTAATGCCTTGTGCTCCCTCGTTTAACCACAAGAACCTTTCCTTTTTTGTTGAATAACTCAAGCAATTGGTCTCCGAAGGCGTTCTTCACAAGGAATGCCCTTTCCACTTGTTCCATTTTTTCATGGGGCTCTACATGAGTTTTGAAGTTCAACCACATCCCCCGGTAAGAATTCGGGCATTAACAAGTGTTGTTGACCTCTTGCAACCTTTTCCTACAATCACCAAACAAATTTTTATCAATAAAATCATGGAAATTCTTAAGAGAATTAGAAATTTCAATAGAGAAAAGGTTTTGGCTTGTGGGGAGTAGAGTTTGTGATCTTATTTCCCGGAGGCTTCTTTTCTTCCATAAGGGCATGAATCTCTTCTTGGTTTCGAATCTTGACTTTATCTACCATCTCTTCAAGAGACTCGACAAATCTATCGAATTCCCCCTTCAACTCTTCTTTCAACTTTTTGGCTTTCACCCACTTAGGCACCCTTTCTCTTCTGTCCTTCATAACCCCATCAACCTCCAAACTATCCTCTTTTCTAACCTTAACGACCATGCATTCGCTCTTTGTTCCGAAAGTAGAAGGCTTGTTGTTTTATTTTTGAAGTCTCTCCATCGTGGACACGATTTGACTTACTTGATGCTCCAATGAATTCAACTTAGCATTGAATGCTACCATTGTATTCATCATCATTTCACAAAAGTTTCCGATTCTATCAATCCACGCTTGATTAGACTTCCTTCTTTCTTCTAAGCGATCCATAACCATTTCAAACAACTTTTCTCCAAGCATCGCTATGTGGTCACTTTGGGTGGAGTAAGACGTGTTAGAGTCTTGAAAATTTCCCCATAGTTATGGTTGATTTCCTTCTTGATGTCCAGAAAAATTTCCTTGAAAAACATCTTCCACATCTTGAGGGTATACTTGTTGATGCATTTGATGAGGAACTCCAAAATTATCATAACCTTGTTGTTGGAATTGCATATCTTGTACTCCGTAATCCTATTGCAAATTAGGCTCACAATTTGGCATTTGAAATCCTTGAAATTTTTCTTGTGTGTTCATAGTGGGATGAGCACTTCTATTCACCATATTTCTAAGAATATCCATGTAGCTCATATTTTTGGGCTTGTTCTCCTTCTTCTTCCTTCTCAAGGAATGCTCCTATAAGAGAAAGAAAATTTTGAACAAAATTTTTTAAAACAAATATAGGATGCAAAAATAAGAAAAAAGTGTCCTTATTAAGACCACTCTAAATAATACTTCGTCAAACTACTAGCGACCGTTACCTCCCCAGCAACGGCGCCATTTGATTGATCGTATATAATCGGGATGACTAATTAAAGAATTTATTGAACCATAGGGAGAAAGGTACTAGAGTTTAAGCGATCTCAAGTTTATCATGATTTTATAAGGATGACGGAATGGGATGGAGGATAAGCGTGCAAATGAACGCACTTAAATTAATGCAAGAAATAAGATAAAAGCAAAGAGAAATGATGGGTTCCAAATGATGCAAGGATGAGATTTGCAACAATCATGGTGTAGATAATAAAGTAATCATGCAATTAATTATAATCTATCATGGACATAGCATAGGAGCGATCACTAATTCTACCTAAACTCTCTCTCGAGATGGATAGGATGTAAACCCTCAACAAGGCTCCCAAAAGTACATAGGATCGAGACCAAAATGAACACTTCCCAATAAGTACTAATTACTCTACGAGTTTCCTAATTAGGTACTAAATCATAGGCAATATTCCCTTTTAAGGTACTATAAATTCACTAATGGTTTAGGTCCCCTCATCTAATCAACCAATCTCTCGATCAAACTAATCAAATGTTCTATCAAAGGGTTCTAAATCTAGAAGGATATCTCATTCTAAATTAATACACATGAAGTGTATGATGAAATGATTCAATGAACTATCCTAAACACATAATTGATTTCTCAATCTAATCACATGCCCATGATAATTAATCACACATATTATATATATACATCAAGCAATCAACATTCAATGATAAAATTACACAAAGCTCATTCAAGATTAAAATAACATTGCATAAAAACTAAATTATCCAACACCAATCATGGAGCTAATCTCACAAAGGAGATTAGCCTATCATAGTCTTAGAGAAAACAAAATAGAAAATTGAATCTACAAATTCCATGATCAAGCTATAAAGAAGTTCACAAAAATTATAATTAGATTCCCCCTTTGAAGTCCTTTAATGGAGATCTCCTTCTTCTTGCAATCTTCACTCTCTCTTACTTCCTTGATCACTTGGATGGTAGATTTGATGGAGAAGATCAAGTGTGGATGGATGGATGAAGAATGGATGAAGATGATGGTGTAAAATGGAGGAAATGGTGTGTGATCTAGGTGTAGGAGTGAAACCCTTCGAAAATTCTGATCAAATGTTGAAGTATTGGGTATTTATACCCCTTGGGAAGCTTCTAGAAGGGTTATGATATTTTTTTGATCCTGCAGCAACATGGCTCGTGGTTTGCAACACGGCCACAGAGTGGCCGTGTAGGTGTTTTGGATGTCGGAACACGGCCAAGGCTTATAGGATCGTGTTGCGTAACACGGCTCGTGTGCTGCAACATGGCCAGTCGTGTTGATGCAATCCCTATTTTTATAATTTTATTTTGGCTCGTTCTCCCTTGTTTCAACTTCGAATTGAGATCTGCTTTTTCCTATGTCTTACTTTTCGCGTCTAGGATCTATTTTTTCCTGAAACTCATGCGTTTAAGCTCATTCACAAATATCTCCATAAAATACAAAACGCAACCAAAATACACTTAAATACAGATAAAATAATTTGAAAACACTTATAAAAAGATACTAAAATCTAGGTGAAAATATCACTCATCAATATGCTGACCCCCTGCTATGTGACAGCACATACAAAAAAAATTAACCTTGTTCAACCAAAAATCATGCACATGTCAAAACCAAATTGCTCATACAAGTAGTAAATAAAGCTCTATACATCAATTAACACTACTTCAATTAATCCAAACAACTGAAAAAAAAAAAATACCATTGATGATCAAGACTTCAAAAATTACACAAAAATTTTTATACTAATTTCATAGTCACGCAATATTCAAGTACTCCAAATGAAGTCTCATTATCAAACTCAATGTCATAATCATCCATAAGCATGTCCATTTCAATCCAAAACATCACAATGCTGATAATTAAAATAGTTTTTAAAATATATCACTTTTTAAATAATGTCAACACGATAAACAACAATCGAGAACGCCATTTGTATTTGGATCCGTTGGATTGTATACTAAAATTCTGGTTTTCTGTATGAACAATGTTTAACAATGAATTTGAAATGAGAATCATATGATCAAATGTTTTGCATATTATAATTGCAAAAGTCCACTTACTTTATACTGTAGATAATATGTTGTGCGATAACACACGGAAGATCATATTATCGATTTCCTTATAAAGTATAAACAGATGCTCACAACCGAGATAGACGGGGACTCTCTATCGATTTGGTTGTAGTGTGATTTGGTATTAGTTTGTCTTGACTATAGAATCACATTAGTGCACTTTGTGTATTGAGTAGGACCACTTGAGATCGTTCAACTTATACTGACTATATAGGAGAACTTGATCTCGGTTATTATGGATGTTCGTACTCTTAATCCCTATATAATGACCTTGACACGTAAGTCAGTATGTATCTCTTTGATTCATCAATGGGTGAGATTTAAATATTAAATAAATAATTTTGATGAGTTGGGAAATAGTGTTATCTCTATGGTGTGCTGTTGATTGTACAAGGAATTTGTGTCCTATTAAATAGGTTGATGATGTCCCCTTGAGGAGCTCATAAGGATTATCATGTAAACCCTGCAAGTGGATTTATTCCTGCATGATAACAAGGATGAGTGGTACTACTCTCGGATGAGATATTAATTAATGGAGATGTTAGTAACTTAATAAATTACTGGGCATTGTATATCTTAAACATGGGGAGACTAACGGGCTCATAATAAGAAGGAGCCCATAACGTAATTATGAGATTGGAGCGGCAGTGCAGTAATAATATTTTAGTGTACTATATTATTATTATTGGACTTAAGTATAAGGTTTGGGCTAAACTTGGATACTTAAGCCCAATGGAGGCCCGACTCTAATTTCTCCTCTTGGTTCCTATTGTAGCCCATATATAAGTCATCTCAGCTGTTCAAAAATTCTAATGATACGTCTAACCTTGAGTAAGGTAGAGAGAATAGTAGATTGAGAAGATCTTGAGGATCGTCGCCCACACGACGTCAAGATTGGACTTGGGAATACAGCAGAAGGTCAAGAGGTCATTTGCTTCTGCTATTCATCAATTTTCATAATTTTTCTAAAAGCGTGTGCAACTTCAAACTATTTGTGTGATGCACTGTTGGAAAACCACGGAAGAGAGAATCTTTTTGCGTGTAGATCACTCAAATCGAAGATCGAATGGGAGAGTAATCCCAAAACAGTAGGGTTGTGCATGCTGACGGCGAGAATTCTTCTTCTTCAACATACCCTGGTGAAAGGTAATATGATTTTATGTTCTTGCTTCTGCTGATATAGAATCATATGGAACCCTAACGGTTCACGTTAACCAAATGATAAAAAATGCCAACAATTGGTATCAGAGCTTCAGTTTTTTGGTGAAGCACGACACGTTAGGCTAGGATTTATGTGTTGTACGTGATATTAATTTTTTAGAACTTGTTTTCTTGGTGAACACCCTAACTGTACACGAGGCACACACTCGACGGTTGACGGGCATGATCAACAGAGGCACAATCGTGATGAGCCCGGCTGTCTAGTGTTGGAATTGAACATCGTGACGGCGCGATAGAAACTGACTTTGCTCGGTGATGCGATAACATCTGGTCAACGTGAAGTTGACGAAATAGAAAGGCTAGGCGCACATGGAAAAACCATGGCTGGTGCTCTGACGATGCACGACAGGCAGCTGGCGGCCTAGTCTTTGCTAGAAGGCAGAGGTGTCGTGCATCAATCAAGCTGCTGGCGGCGCTTGGTAGCGACATAGGAGATTTTTGAGAGAGTCATAGGCAAGTTCCGGATGGGTCTCAGCCACTTCTGAGTGGGTCTGGGTTGTGATCTGGGCGAGCCCAACATCATTTCTGGTCGAGTCTCCATTGAGGCTTGCAGCACATGGTGGGCTGGACAACAATCGGCAGATGGCAGCATGACCTTCTTGGAAGGGTGCATGATGGACAGCGTGCTGCGCTATATGAGTGGCACGAGCCCTCATAGCCGTCAGCATGATTGCCAATGGAAGAGGGCATGACTCGTGCCATGAAGATTCATTTCTGGTAGAGAATTACAGCCGAGAAGAAACGTGCAGCTGACGGGATGATGCGGTGCGATCACTGAGGGGCTGCCGGCACGACTGCTTGGTGTGGCGAACACGAGTCTTTCCAGCAAGAACTTGTCGATGGGTGTAGCATGGTCAGTGGCGATATTAACATGGATGGGAGAAACTGGCGGAGCGAGCGGGTGTGCTGGTCGGCACGACCACCGACACATTGCGGTACGAGTTGTGCCGGTGATCGGCAAGACTGGTGCCATTTTTTTGGCAGTAGGATCGTGTATGATGGTGTCTAGGGTTGCGACAGTGGATCATCATTGATTACTTAGCGCACAAGGCATCGGTTTAATCGCTAGAGTGTTGATCAGGTCAATCTATTATAGGCGACTTAATTCTTTATATATAACTGCCATAATTAACTAATTTGTCTATTATTGTTATATATGTTATGTATGATTCTGTGTGATTTACTGCCTAATGTACCATAATAGGAACATGCCAGGTTGCATATTTTATTATTGAATATTATATGCATGTAAAAACCCTCATGTTAATAACTAAGTGGGAGAGGGGATTGGTTAATAATCCTCACAGCCTCCATTATTGGTTTGTAGGTGATGCAATTATACTTGCGTGTTGGCCATAGTGCCTTCCTCCCCATCAGATGATTATATTTGTGGATCACTGGTACAGACTTCATTAAATAATTATTGTTTGTAATGTGATGCACATGAACTTTCATGTTGGCTATAGTGTCTTCCTCCCCATCGGATGAGTTTATTTGTGGATCACTGGTACAAACTTATAATTAATGATTGTAGAAAGTTACCCAAGCGCGTGTGATCTTCTCCATCTGAAGGGACATAAGCTTACGCAATGGACTTAGAATCAAATAATGGTGAACACTTAGATGCAAATAATAAGTATCCTCCCCATCGGAGTCACTGCTGTTATTTGCATGGCTAAAGAGGAACCGACTATTAATTGTTTTATCATAAAGTTAGGGTTGACAAGTGAAATTAATGGGTAAAATATTCCCTTGTAAATGTTCGGTTTGTATACGTCCACACTATCGTGGCATGCAGACTCACGGTACTTGAGATGTCGGTGAATTTTATTTTATATTGTATTGAAGGAATCAATATAAATAGATAAATTCAAAGATTTGATCTGTGTATTTATTTATGATTCTCAGGATTTTCAAATGGTTTTATTTCACTTATTATTGACTAAAAGAAATTACATTTACTGTGACATGACCCAATTTACACAACTTATAATACAAATACTATTTAACATAAACATCATCATTATAAAAACCTGCATATAATTTTTAATCACATAATATGTTTATAACCAACACCATCACAACAGTTCAACATACGTAACTGGTTTCTGACACCACTTCAAACCAGACAAACTCATGATAATACTTATTACATTACATAACAAAATATCAGCGGAAACAAAATAAACCCACGGCCTAGCCCAACAGGTCGTCATCTATGTACATCCGCTCAAAAGCCTGAAAGAGCTCCACAGCTTGCACCCACACCACATACTCAAACATCATCAGGCTCACCTACAATGCATAAACTAGTGAGACAAAAATCTCAATAAGTAGAAATCATGCATGTTAGTGCATGAAAATGTATTTAGTTCTCTATCATCTATTTCCTAATCTTTCTAGTTGATCTCTTTTATTTTGAAAATTGTTCACGTGGTGGGATCCCCACAACACACTTATGATATGCACCCCAAATGAGCTCAATAGACACACTTAGTGTCGGATCGATTCCGATCCCTGAATATAATACCGATAATGATTTTTCCGAACCCCTGGTAGAGTGTTGGGGACGATTTTTCCGAACACCTAATAAAGTGTCGGGAATGATTTTTCCGAACCCTAACAGAGATGCATATATAGGAGTCGCACACACTATTAGTATCTTATTAATTTTGAGGAAAACACTTTTCATGTTTATGCTTGGTATGCACCCTGAACAATTAAATGTGCATCATAAATCATTTACAATATCAATATCAACATTTAATAACAATAAAGTAACAACTTAATTTCAATTCACACAAATCCACTTCTGAAATAACAACTTCACCTCAATAACATAGATCTATTTATAGAATAACCACTTCACCTTGGATGACACGGATCTCTTTTTGGAAAAATAACTTATTCTTTGATCTCACTGATCCTTATAACCAATATCTTCTCAAGCCATACAAATATATTTTCAACAGTTTCTAATCGCACAGATCTATATAGGACAATGATATTATTTAAAATCACTAGATCCACAACTTGTGCACAAAATTATCACAAATAATTTACAAATAATAGTGTTGAATATGAACCCTACTTTCTCCAAATCACATAAATCCACAGCTTGTATAATAAATTAATCTCAAATAATTCATATCGTAATTAAACTAATTACAAATAATTCATAACATAATTATCACATATTGATCACAAATAATTCACTAACAACATGTTTATGCATCGTAGTTGGACTTCTACCTACCTGAACTCCGACAATAGTAATACTATAGACCGCGTGAAGAACTATCACTAATCTCCTATCTCCCTTCCTAGCACTGGCATGAACTTATTCCTTTCCCTCTTTCTCTATCTCTTTTTTTCTCTTTTTTTTTTCTTCGAAATGGTGAACTGTTGTTACTTACCCAAAAGGGTTTACAAACAATGGCATATATATTGAGAGAAAACGTGGATGTTACTCAACTTTCTTTCTTTTTTTATAATTACCAATACTATACGTATACTCATATTGACCACGTAAAATGAATTAACTTGTCAAGCTGCCAGGTAAGTGAATTGTTACTGCTAACAGACTTATCCAAATTATTATATATTATTATCAATTTTATTATTATCCATTCTTTATTTACGTGCAATACTCAATATCTAAGATATGATACATACATGTACATTTTTTCTACTCACTATTATTCTTACGAGAACACGTGTGATACTTAATAATTAAGAAATAATATATTTATTCACATAAAATAATTTACTCATATATCCAAATTAATGCATGTAAATATTTATGTAAACATATATTCACATATTATCATCATTTATCACAAATGTCTCAAATAAAATATTACGATAAATAAAATGTAGAAACAATTATTATTATCACATAATTGCCACATAATTATAAAATGCACATAACACAAATTAAATTATATTGGCACATGAGTAGTGAGAAGATCGGGTATCACATCCTCCTCACCTTATAAAAATTTCGTCCTCGAAATTTACTTACATGAAGAGGTCTGGATATTTAGCCATCATCTCATCTTCTCTTTCCTAAGTAGCTTCCTCAACTAGTTGGTGCCTCCATAATACCTTTACTAATAGTATTTTTTTTATTTATGAGCTTCTTCACTTCTCGCCACAAGATCCCAACTGGTACTTCCTCATAACTCAAATCTTCTTTCAACTCAACTGGTTCCTGTCTGAGAACATGAGATGGATTTGGAACATACTTCCTCAACACAGACACATGAAACACGTCATGTACTCTAGACATCGATGCTGGTAACTCCAACTTATAGGCAACACTGCCAACTCTCTCAATGATAGTGAACGGACCAACATATCTTGGATTGAGTTTCCCTTTCTTTCCAAACCTCATTATCCCCTTCATTGGAGATACTTTCAAGAATACCTGATCACCAACTTCAAATTCCAATTCTCTCCTCCGTTTGTCTGCATAACTCTTCTGCCGATCTTGAACAACTTTCATCTTCTCTCGTATACGGGTAACAGCTTCTGACATTTCACGAATCAAGTCTGGACCCAAAAGTTTCCTTTATCCAACTTCATCCCAATGTACTGGAGATCTACACTTTCTCCCGTACAATGCTTCATATGGAGCTATCCCTATAGTAGACTGATAACTATTGTTGTACGAGAACTCTATCAAAGGCAAAAATTTACTCCACTGATCATGAAAATTAAACACACACGCTCTGAGCATATCCTCCAAGATTTATATTGTACGCTCTGATTGATCATCTATCTGTGGATTGAATGCTATGCTGAAAGATAATTGTGTCCCCAATGCCTTATGTAAACTCTTTCAGAAAGTAGACAAGAATCTCGTATCTCTGTCTGACACAATAGTAGTGGTACTCTATGGAGTCTGACAATCTCTTGTATATATAGTTGGGCATAACGATCCATGGAATACGGAGAGCTAATAGGAAGAAAATGAGATGACTTAGTCAATCGATCCACGATAACTCAAATGGCATCGTGACCTTTCACTGTCTTCGGTAGCCCGATTACAAAATCCATCGTGATATTCTCCCACTTCCACTCTGGAATAAATAAAGGCTGCAAGGTTCCTGCTGGTCTCTGATGCTCGGCTTTGACTTGCTGACAAGTCAAACATTGCTCCACATATGGAGCAACATCTCTCTTCATCCCTGGCCACCAATAATGTGACTTCAAATCTCTATACATCTTAGTAGCTCCTGGATGTACAGAGTATGGTGTTGAATGAGATTCCGCCATCACTTCTTTTCGAATGTCATCCACTTCAGGTAGACATAATCAACCTCTATAACGAATCACGCCATCATCTCCTAATTGGAAGTCAGAAGATTTTTCAGAGCAGATATCATTTTTTATCTTGTCAAACAACTTATCCTCCTGTTGGTCCTATCGAATCTTATCCATCAAAGTTGGTCGAAGTGTCAGAGCTGCCATCCTTGCTTCCAACGATCCTTCCTGAATTATCTCCACACCCATCCTTTGCAAATCAAGAAACTCTGGTTTCTGATTTATGGTCATAGCAGCTACACTCTGTATTGCCTTTTGGGTCAATGCATCAGCAACCACATTGGCTTTTTCCGGATGATAATTGATAACACAGTCGTAATCCTTTACCAATTCCAACCATCTTCTTTGCCTTATATTCAACTCTTTCTGAGTGAAAAATTACTTCAAACTCTTATGATCAATATAGATTTTACAACGTTCCCCATACAGATAATGCCTCCAAATCTTGAGTGCAAACACCACTGCGGCAAACTCTAAATCATGAGTTGGGTAATTCTTCTCATACTCCCTTAACTGTCTGGATGCATACTCTATCACTTTCCCATTCTGCATCAATACATATCCAAGACCATTCTTTGAAGCATCACTGTAAACCTTGAAGTTTCCTGTCTCCGTAGGAATAGCTAAGATAGGTGCTGATGTCAACCGTCTCTTCAATTCTTGGAAACTTTGTTCACATGCCTCCGTCCATATGAACTTCATATTCTTCTTGGTCAACTATGTTAATGGTGAAGCAATCTTAGAAAAACCTTCGATAATATCCCGCCAATCCAAGAAAGCTACGAACCTCAGTGGGATTTGAGGGTTGTGGCAAATCATGGATTGCTTTTACTTTATCTGGATCCACTGAAATTCCTTCTCCCGATACCACGTGTCCCAAGAAAATAACTCGGTCTAACCAAAACTCACACTTCTTGAACTTCGCATACAACTGCCTCTCCTTCAGAATCTCTAACACCTTTTTCAAGTGTAGAGCATGATCCTCCTTATTCTTAGAGTAAATCAGAATATCATCGATAAACAAAATCACAAATTTATCGAGAAATTCCTGAAATACTCTATTCATCAAATCCATAAATGTTGCAGGAGCATTTGTTAATCCAAACGGCATCAATAAGAACTCATAGTGCCCGTAACTTGTACTGAATGCAGTCTTTGAAATATCCCCCTTCTTTATTTTCAGCTGATGATACCCCGACCGCAAATCAATCTTCAAAAAGATAGCTGCACCCTGTAGCTGATCAAACAGATCATCAATGCAAGGCAATGGATATTTATTCTTCACCGTAACTTTGTTAAGATTCTGATAATCAATGTACATCCTCAATGTGCCATCCTTCTTTCTAACAAACAGAACTGGTGCTCCCCAAGGTGAGAAACTAAGTTGGATGAATCCTTTGTCTAGCAACTCTTGTAACTATATCTTCAATTCTTTCAGTTCAGACGGTGCCATTCTGTATGGCGCTTTAGAAGTAGGGGTCGTTCAGGGTTGTAGCTCAATAACAAACTCTATTTCCCGGTCTGGTGGCAAACCTGGAAGATCATCTGGAAATACCTCCAGATATTCCCGAACTACTGGTACATCACCGAGAACTGGACATTGCTGCCCCTCAAAATTCATTACACTCACCAGATACCCCTCACAACCACTTTCCAAAAACCGATGTGCTTTTGCTGCTGATATCATCGGAAATCTGAAGCTTTTCTTAATTCCAACAAAATTGAATGTTTCTCCCCTCAATGGCTGAAAGGTGATACTCTTCTTCTGACAATCCACTGTAGCACCGTACTTTGAGAGCCAATCCATGCCTAATATGATATCATAATCATTCATACTTAACACAATCAAATCAGCGAGGAGTCATCTTCCTTCAATAGGAATAATACAACCTCGAAGAAGTCGATTGGTTTGCTTTGATTCACCAGAAGGTATCATCACCTTATAATTAGCTTCTATCAAGTTAGGTGTTCCACCCAGCTTCCTTACATACTCAGTGGATACAAATGAATGTGTTGCTCCAGAATCAAATAGCACATATGTAGAAGTGCCAAAAATAGAAAACTTACCCGTGACAATTGAAGGATTCGCATCTGCCTTCTCTCTTGTCAAAGTATACACCCTAGCCGAAACTCTTCCTTGCTGTGCCTGTTTCCCTTTCTTAGGACAAGTAGTAGTAACATGTCCTTTCTCCCCGCATGTGTAACATGTTCTCAGAGGAGTTTGACACTCCCCACCATGTGATTTAAGACAATTAGGACATATAGGTAGTGGCGGCGTCGGTGGCACTTTACCCTGATCGAATTTGGGACGCTTGTTGGGTTCTCCTCGTCTCTGTCCTTGCCCCACTTGATCATTTGATTTCGGCCTCTGAAATGGCATCGGCCTCTTATCAACTCTCCCAAACTGCTGCATTGGTTTCTGCTGAAATTGACGTCTGATAGCCTGCGCTTGTCTGATCCTCATCTCTGCTTGTTCAGCAATTTGGGCCCTTTTTACAACTTGTGAGTATGTTGCTCCATGAAGTCCCGCCATAATCACATCTCTGTAAAGTTCAGGCCTTAAGCCTTCCACAAATCTCTCCACTTTCAGTGTCTCCATACTCACCATATGTTCAGAAAACCTCAACAACTACTCAAACTTACGAAGGTAATCTGTGACTGACATGCCACCCTGCCACAACTGTATGAACTCGTTCATCTTCATGGCTCTCACTAGTGTCGTAAAGTACTTGTTTCTAAAAAGCTCCTTAAACCTTTCTCATGTCATAGTCGTGTCATCCTCGATAGTTTTAATCGTATCCCACCAATGGTCTGCACTTCCTCGTAACATGAAAGAAGCACACAACACTCTATCCCCATATGGAATTCTACTGTATTAAAACATGTTTTCCACCGTGCGTAACCAATCCTCTCCAACTGTGGGGTCTGTTGCATCCTCAAATATTGGAGGGCTCAGCTTTCGAAACCTCTCACAAACCATTTCCACTCGTTCTACTTGACGTCTATCTTGATTTGCATTATCCTCTAGTTGTCCACCCATATCTCTTTGTTGAATCAGTTGTTGTATCTATTGGGACTGGCGCTCTACCAATTCCATCAGCCGAGTAATTACCACATCACGATTATTCCCTTCAGGAGGTGTAGCTTGCTCAGCTGTCCTATTCCCTTCAGAACTTTCACCTGTAGCCCTTACCATTTTGTCTACTAACTATGCTTCCAACACCACATGGCCAATATAATTCATAAGACACATAACAACATAGAATGAAAATAACACTTACACGCAAGGCTGTGGTCTAAAGGAATGAGCTCATGTACATAGACAGTCTGCAGGACCCAAACCGCGCTATGATACCACTCTGACACTACCCACCTTACACAACTTATAATACAAATACTATTTAACATAAACATCATCATTATAAAAACCTTCATATAATTTTTTTTTCACATAATATGTTTATAACCAACACATCACACCAGTTCAACATACGTAACTGGTTACTGACACCACTTCAAACTAGATAAACTCGTGATAATACTTATTATATTACATAACAAAATATCAGCGGAAACAAAATAAACCCACGACCTAGCCCAACAGGTCGTCATCTATGTACATCCGCTCAAAAGCCTGAAGGAGCTCCACAACTTGCACCACACACCACATATTCAAACATCATCAGGCTCACCTACAACGCATAAACTAGTGAGACAAAAATCTCAGTAAGTAGAAATCATGCATGTTAGTGCATAAAAATGCATTTAGTTCTCTATCACCTATTTCCTAATCTTTTTAGTTGATCTCTTTTATTTTGAAAACTGTTCACGTGGCGGGATCCCCACGACACACTTATGATATGCACCCCAAATGAGCTCAATAGACACACTTAGTGTCGGATCGATTCCAATCCCTGAATATAATACTAAGAATGATTTTTCCGAACCCTGGCAGAGTGTTGGCGATGATTTTTCTAAACCCCTAATAATGTATCGGGAACGATATTTCCGAACCCTCACAGATATGCATATATAGTGGCCGCTCACACCATTAGTATCTTATTAATTTTGAGAAAAACACTTTTCATGTTTATGTATGGTATTCACCAAGAACAATTAAATGTGCATCTTAAACCATTTACAATATCAATATCA